>JABVXW010000141.1:0-136068 GCA_013365375.1 Litomosoides brasiliensis | reverse complement strand
CCCCCCCCTCTTTCTTCATTCCATCCGCCTAAAATAGAAATGAAAATCCTATCGCATATGTTTCAGTGGAACAGTTGTAAAAATTTGGAACATCTTGCGCTGTTGTAGTCGATGAGTGCAGTGGAGTTGTAGACTATTTAGGTTGCGCTAATACGGATTACAGCATTAAGAGATAAAGCAAACGTCTTGTGTGTGCGTGTGCGTGTGCGTGCGTATGTGCGTGTGTGTCTGTGTGTGTGTGTGTATCTTTGAGGGTTTAATCTTCCAAGAAAGGATAGATGAAATTTGGGGGAAGAGTGGGGAACGTTTAGATATATCTATGTAACCCATCTATCTGATCTAACTAACCAATTCACCTTTATTCTCAAATCATTTACCTTTTACCTTTCTTTCGCTTCCCTTCGATTATCACATATTTTCATAAATTTCCTTTGCAGACAAATTAATCTGTGAAAAAACTTCTTCTTACTACACTAACAATAATGATAATGCAAACAGATATTCCGATCTTTTCTCAGTGAATAATTGAATTAATTCAAAATTCTTTATTCATCTTTTTTTTTCATTTTTTATTGCTTAACTTTTTTTTTGTTTTATATTTCTTAATATAAATTAAATCTTGTCACTCATAATTAATTCAAATTGAGAGATCAAAAAAGATATAATATATTTATATCATAATATAGTACATTTAAGATATATTTATATCGGCTTTTTGTGATGTTTTTTTTATTATCAATCATTAATCAGTGATGACAGGAATAAATTTATTATTAATAATTCATTACAGTTATTATTATTATTATTATCACTTTGCTATTATCAATTGCTATTATCCGTAGCAATAAACAAACTGTAATGGATTATCAGCAAACATGATCATTAACAGTTGTTATCATTGCATTTATCACTGTCAGTGGTCATTATAATAACAGACAGAAACGAAATTTGATCAACAGTGATCATCAATTCTACAATTTGAACAATCCATTAAGAGAATTTTAATCCGTTTCTTTATACCTATAATTTATAATATAAAATAAACCGCCCACTCCATCACGGGGATTACTGTCGAATGTAAATCGTATACGGTCGCGAAGATTACTGTTTCCGCTCGAAGATCTTTTTTTTCCGACATTGTCTTACAGTTATCAACAACACGTTTATCATATCGTAATCGCAATTTAAACAGAAGAATTGAAGTGATAAAAGAGAAAGTGGAAACGGTACGTATACTGTGAGAATTCAAAATCACCAAGAAAAGGGAGAAAGGTGAATGTCAACCGAAGTTTTTAATTAACCACTTAACTGTCAACAGCATTGACATTTATCCCTTCAGGTTTTTCCTCATTAAATAAATAACAAGAAACCAAACAAAAAGAGAGAGGGCTAAAGAAAGAAGGAGAGAGAGACAGAGAGGGAGAAGAGTGGAAAATGCAAATACAGATGAAAGGACACTTGAGTTTATGAAAAATTAGCACATATCATAGTTGCATAAAAATTTATTCCTTTACTTTGGACGATGAACATTGATTAGTGTTGTTACATTGAAAATGAAAAAAATTAAAGTTAACAAAAATGATACTAATATTGAGGTTCAAAAAATTAGCTTTAATTTTATAGTATTAAGATTATCTGATAAAATGATTAGCTAATATTTACAGTGATTTCCTTATCAGTAATTTAGCAATCAGAAAATGTAGTATCCATTGAGTATTAGGACGAAATTCCAGTAATTAGCATGAAAAATAAATAAGCGAAGATAATTAAATGATTACATACGTACGTATTTTAATAGGAATTTATATTAAATATCAGAACTATAATTTTGTTTAACAAATTTACCGAAGTGTTAGCTTGAAATTTCCATTGCAATATTTTTCAACTTTTACTCCTTTCTACTTTTTGCTTTAATTTTCAAAAAGAAGCAGAAAAAAGAAAGAGATGAAAAGAAGTGATGGATAGATTATCCTGGATAATATTATGGGTGAAAAATCATTATCACAGATAAATACATAATTGGTAAAGGTTGTCATACAACGTTCGTTGGTTGGTTTTATTTCATTAAATATTATTCAGTAGGATGGGAGAGAGAAAATTTAGAAATGATAAATACTGCAATTTTTTTTCTGTTTAAAAATATTAAAATTATAATTGATTTCTTGTTCATTTTTAAATTTACAGCAATTAAACAAGTAGTTAAATAAGTAATTAATCATGTCATTTAACATATATATTTAGAATGAAAGTTGAAAATATATTAATTGGATTAACTGTTTAAATGATCAACTGTGACATTTTCAATTTTAATACAATAAAACACAGGTCAAAGGTTATTGTTTATGTTCATCATCTTGTTTCTTTCTCTGTTTGCCGTAACATTTCGCAATCAATTTATTTTTTCCTCATAATGCTGATCGTTTTAGTCAGCTGATCATTTTTGTTGTACATTTCGCCAAATTAAAATTTAATGAAAATTAAGAATGAAGGAAAAGGTGAAGGAAGGAGGAGGAGGAGGTGGAAGAGGAAGAGAGGGAAGGAAAGGAGAGAGGAATAGAAATGATCAGATTTAGCTTGTGGTGAATCTGTTGTTGGCTGAACTGTACACACAAATAGAATATGTATTATTGACCTCTTTGTGACTCTCTCTCAGTTGACTTCAGAATCCTTCTCCTTCCTTTTATGACTTTTGTTTTTTTTTTTCAATTCTTAGCTTCATTTTAATTCCCTGTAATTCCTATGTTAATTTCAAATTTATCTTAAATTTCAATTCAATTCTTTCCACCGCTCACTCATTCAAAAATTGTTTGTTTGCTTTTTTAAATAAATCTGCTCAATTCTTTCCACTTGTTGAAAACAATCAATAAAAAGAAATGGATACCTTTTTAGATTATCCTGATGATTGTTATTCCGGTTTTTCAGATTATTTCTTCTTCTTCTTTAGGTTCTATTATTACTTTTTTAAATTACTGAAAATTTACAAAAATTTCATGCGAAAATTACTCTTTTTCTCAGTCACATTCTTTTAAGCAAAGAAAAAAGGAAGGAAATTGTGATTATTTGACGCATTTGTTTAAAGCTAACTAACATTATGGCTTCGAAATTTTCAACATTCTCTCATAGGATTTTTTGAAAAAAAAAATTGGTTTGAAGAAAAATAAAAAAAGGAAGAAAGATTGTGCTTTCCCAGTGGAGTCAATAATTCTTTCCGTTCAAACATTTTCAAATTTTTTTTTTTACATTTTACGTCACAAATCACCCAATGTCTTCCTCCTTCATTTCTTTCCCACTCCCTTCTTCTTCTTCTTCTTCTTCTTCTTTGGATTATAAAAAAAAAAGAGCGAAATGAAGAAATTCCTTTTGTTAAAAATTTTATAGTAACCAATCATTTATCACATAAAGCAAATAAAAGTTGCTTGAACGTTAATTATTTGAATTTTGAACTTTTTTACAAATTACTACAATTACAGTATGATTTTTGAAAAATACAATTGATGTATTTTAAGGTGTTAAAACGATTTGAATCGAATTTTCCATAAACTACTTTTCTATTCTTTTTAAATGTTAAAAAATTTTTAACATTACTTACCTTATTCATTGAGATTTAACGGAAAGATCTAAAGGAAAATGAAATTTTACGAAGGGATTAATCTATTCATCAATGTTTACCATTCGTTATTTGCGGTGAGATTATGTCATTCGCTGAAATTTAATGTTTTTTTAAGAGAGCATTAATCCGTTCATTAACAGTTTGACGTCATTTTACCGAAGGAATTGACTTATTCATTAAAGTTTACGGTCATTTGAGAGAGGCTTTTCGCATTTATTAAAATTTAACATCCGTCGAAGGATTAAATTGCTCGTTTACTTCTTCTTCTTCACATACCGTTTCACTCATTGTTTCCTTTAAGTGAATACTGTAGAAAAGCAAACATTCGGAATCATTTAGCTCTCACTTATTGTTATTACTCCTAAATGCCCGTAATATATGACTGATTAAATTTAATCAAATTAATTAATTAAAATTAAAAAAATTTCAACTAAGGCAATTTAATAATCCCTTTTTTTGCCTTTTTTTGCTTTTGCTTTTTTACATTCATAAAACAATTTGAAAAATTATGTGAAAAGTGCTGTAGCTATTTAATAATTAACAATGCATTTGTTTAATTATTTTAATGCTTTGCTGAAAATTATTAGCTATTTGATTTTTCAACTTTACCTGTTAATAAAACATAAGTATTTCAAAAATTTTCATATACCTTTATTCATTGCCTAATTTTCGGTTCCACACTTTACTTATTTCTCTAAATATTATTTTACTAATTTCAATATTGTTCAATTTCATTGAAAATTACGATGCGAATTTCAACTTTTAAAAAATTTTTCAAATATTTTCATTGCAATTTTTAACTGTTACATAGTTGGATTGGCGCCTAATTGATTCGTTTGTATTGTCTTAAATAATTCTCTCTCTCTCTCTCTCTCTCTCTCTGTTTCCAATTTGTACACTACCAGTTTTATTCCTTCATAAATTTGTCCATAAAAATCTTTTCGCCACTAATTACGCGGGGTCATTATTTCACTAAAATTAGCGTCACTTATCAAACTTTACGAGTGAATTAAAATACGCTCATAAATTTCACCCATTAATTTATGCTACAGTTCGTTGAGGTAGACAATTTATTATTATTGCTGTCTTAAGATCGATTTGCAAGTTGACAGATAAGCCATTAATTGAGTAATTAATCTGTTTTTAATGGGTCATTATAAGTTCGCTGGAAGATTACTGAAAAATTAAGCAAAAATATTTTACGCACTTTTTTTAAAATTTTTTAACAAAAATTTGCATAAAATTAAGCGAAATTTTGTGGCAAAACATGAAATAAGCTAAAAAATACGGTCAAAAATTAATGATATTCTAGGCGGAAGCAATAAACGAAGATCATTAAATTTAATTAAAAAAATTATTTATAGTGAATTTGCAAACTATAAATATTGAAAAGAATTTTTGCCTAAAAAATACGAGAATTTTCAAATTAATTAATTTAATTGAATAATTTTTAATATAAAAAATAGTGAAACGATTAAAGAAATGCAAAAGTAATTAATTAAAAATAAAACATATCGTTAAATTATTAGAAAGAATGGAATTATTCAAATCTTTGCGGCATATACATGAAATGATAAATTTCAAATGTAAAATTTAATTTACAAAAATTAACATTGTTAATTTGTGAACTTTCAAGAATTGGAGCAAGAAGAATTTGCCGATTACTTTTCACTAAAAATTCGATTACACCTCTTGCTTTTTTGCTGTAAGTTCGATTTCTCATTGCGCCAATTGCTTTCCATTTTGTTAATAGCGAAATATAAATTTATGGCATTTGAATATTTTTGCAGTTCCTAATTAAATTAGCCCATTCAAAGCCAAATGAGGAAGTTTTGCATTTAGCAATTACAATCAATTGGTCGTACAACGTGTAAAACACGTCCCAAAAATAATTTTCCCACCTGTTATTCCTCTTTTTTTTCTTTAGGAAAACTTATAACTGAAAGAATTATTGAAATTATTTCATCCATTTGTCTTGAGTGACTTTGATGCAAAATATGAAATGAATTGAAAAATGTGTATTGTGTGTGTGTATGGTGTGTACACGTGCTACGTCAACGTTTAACGCTTCATTCGAGAAGATTGGCAATATTTTCTTTAATCTAATTTATCTCTTAAAATTTGAAATAAACTACTTTTATTGGATTATTAATTATGCATTAATTAGCAAAAACAAACTAATATTTTTCCTATTTCTTCCATTCTATCTTAATTCACTTTCAACTTATCATGAAATATCAAACTATTTTAATTAGTTCGTTTTCAAATCCAAGAAATTGCAATTGTCATTAAATGACAGTATAAATTATTCGAACGTACAGCAAACACGTAACTACTCTTTTTTCGTTTCGCTTTTTGAACAGTTGAAAAATGAAACAAAATGGAATGTTGAAAATTTCAAGATTAAAAGAAAAAATTTTAAAACTGTAGCATGAAGTTTTTCAAATTAGCTTCAGCTCATTTTCTTTTCTCTCCTCTCTCTCTCTCTCCCTCTCCCTCTTTCTCCTTTTTCTTTTATCTCACACCTGTCATCTGTAAGTGATAGCGATTTTGGATATGCCTAAAAGTTCTAAGATATTTTATTAGTTATCAGATGAAATCATCTCATACTCACACCAAACCTCTTCCTTTTTTTCTTCTTTTTTCTTTGTTTCATTTCTCTTTCTTTCATTCAACTCACTCATTTACCTATCTGTTGATCTATCTATTGATCTATCCACCTATCTATCCACATCTATCCATTTCATCTATTCTCTTTTTCCCCCAAGTAATTTCAATTGTCGCCGGCATTTAAACTAGAAATTTAATTTCTCCATTAGTTTTTGTTAATTTTTTCGCCTCCAATTATTTTCCTACAAATTTCGTCCTTCTAAAATTTCATCATCCATTCCGATAAAAATTTGGTCATTGATTTATTAGAAATTTACGCAACTGTTGTGTTGCATTTAAAGCTCGTCTAGTCGCGTTTAAAGATTAGATTAGTATCTTTTAAAATTTTAACTTTTTCTCCTCTTCTTCCCGCTTTTTTTATCCTCCACCATTCTTCCTCTCTCTCTCCCTCTCTCTGCCTTTCTTTCCTTCCTCCGTCTCCCTTTCTCTGTATTGTCTTTCTCTCTCCATAATAATACTATTCGAAATATATGCAAAAATTATTTGTGATAATTTTTTTTTATGCCACACTTCCCTTTTTCTCTTAATTTATTTATTTTTAACTTTTTTTTAAAAATTTAATTGTCTGTTTTTTAAAAATTTAAAATTTAATTGTTGTTATTGTATATTTTAATTCAAAAAAGCACCCACGCATTAAGTCAGCAATTCATTGCTTTCCTAAATTATTAAATTAATATAACAAATTAAATAATTTGAAATGAAAACGAACAGCTTTTCCCGTCTCACTTATACTTTATGTAAAAATTATTTTTTTTTAAATCTCAAATTTTTTCACTGCTTCAATTGCTTGTTTTTTTTGTTTTTTTAAATAAAAATTTTGAAATCATAATGATTTTAGATAGCGTTTGTAAATAAATCAGCAAAAAACTCTGAATTATCGAAAAGACTTTTTTTTAATTCTTAAAAACGCAGGTAATCATTTGCATACATTTTGCAATTTGCCGTAATTAATTTTAATTAGTCAAAAAAAATTCAAAAATGAACATTAATTTCAAGAATTTCAAAAGAAGTAGAGAAGAAAGAATTCACTGTGATATGCAATAACTATGAAACGATTTACCGACTTTACCTAAACATATACTTTTTGAAAATTCATTTTATACATTTTTTTTCTTTGCTTCAAAAAATTCCTTAAAAACTTCCTTTTTTCGCTGCTTTTTAAATTTCTTTTTAAATTTTATTCCTTCAAATTTTCTAAACAACAATTTTTGAGCTGTGTTTTCCCTTGCAAAAGAAGGCTTCTCCTAAAAAAATTTTTTTTTGTAAAATAATTTTAAAAATTTTGTCTTTTTTAATAAAATTTAAAAAATTGGTATTATTTGAAATAACAACAACAACAACAACAGCAAAGCTTTTCTAAGAAATTTATTATAAATTTTTAGATTAAAACAAAGAAAAAAAAATGGTAATTATATTGTTTTGAAATTTGTTCATTAAAATGACAATTGCTATTCATAATTCTTACAGTTCTTTTTTCAGTGAAATTAAAAATTAATTTCCATTTGTTCAATGGAAGAAAAGCAAACAGTGGAAGGTTTTTTATTTTCAAAATTATAATTTAACAAAAAAATAAAAAAAGAACTCAAAGAAAAAAACACCGATAGTAATAAAATAGAAGAGATTGGAGGCGTAGGTATCTTTTTTTTGTTCTTTTGATTTTTTGGGTCCTTTTTTTTGAATTGAAAGGAAAGAGAGGAAAGGAAGAGACTGAAAAGAATAGTAACAAAAAAAAAAAGGAATTTTATTTTTCTTCTTACTAAACAAAAAAAAAGGAACAGTTCACTCCTCATTTAAATTTATTCTATTCATTTATCTATTGGTAAATATGTGTGTGTGTGTGTGTCTGTCTGTCTGTGTGGTGTACCGAAATCTATGAAGGGAAATACTGTTTTGTTTGAATGGGTATGTTTGTGTGTGTATATATCTATGGGCTATTTGTATTCCAATGAATTTTAATTTTTTTATTTTTTTTTTTACTCGCTGTGTTACCATCATCCTCTCCCATCCTCCTTGCGTTCGTTTTTTTTTTTGAACTGTTTACCACAATTTTACCTCTTTTAATGAATGGCTTATTTTTTTGTATTTCTTGAAAAAAAATAAATTAAATGAAATTTCATCGATTCTTTCCCTCTCTCTCTCTCTCTCTCTCTCGTTTCTCCGTTACTGAGAAAGAGAAAAATTTTAATAAAAATAGCGAAATTATTAACGAAATGAATAATTTCAATTACATTAACATTAATCATTTGGAGGAGAAGAAAAAAGGACGATGGAATTAAATATTAAATAAGTTAATTGAAATATGCAAATAAAGGAACTTAATGTTACGAATTTATTTGTGGAAAAAAGAATTTTTAAAAAATTTGAATTAATTTTATCTAATTGTTTTGACACAAAAATTATTACAATTTGAGTGCTAATCATCTTTGCATTTAAAGTATTTGCGAACAGTTGGATGATTTAAATGGTTCGTTAAAAAATATGTCATTTTCAATTTTCAAATGTTTTATTTCTTTTCGCATCGTTGCCGCTTCTCTATAATTAATTAGCTTAATTGAAATTATTTTAATTTTGCTTTTATGTCAAACATTGCCATAATAAGCATTGCTAGATGGAGTGAAGGCGAAAATATGTGGTCGGTCAGATTTGTTTTTTATTTCAAAATTTTCTGAATTAATTTCTTAAAACAGTTAGCGTAGGTGAAAGTGCATAGTTATTTAAACGATTAAAAAGTCAAAAAAAAAGTGAGAAAGGTTAATTCTTTTGGCTAATATGATGACAGGTAGCATTTATGCACAATAATCTTGTAGTCGGAATTCCATTGAAATTATCTCCTAAAATTAAATTTTGAAATAAAAAGAAAACAGTGAAATTTTGGTGATCAAAGGAGTTTTTTTCAAGCAATAATATACAGAACAGATTTATCAGTGATAATGACATCTATCATTTGATGATAATTAATTTACCTATGGTGTGGAGCTTGGTTTTCTTAAACAGTTCATTCCTAATTGATTCAAACTTTTTTTCAACACTTTTAATTTAATTATTCAGCAATGGTTGATTAATTGAAAATTTCATTTATACGAAAAAGATCAAATTGACTGTTTCATTTATTGGAAGATATTTATCAACTGAGAAAGATTGACTAATTTTAATAATTGTTGAATAGCATGAATTTATGTATGAAAAATAACTCTTAACTTAAGTAACAATCAATCAATTATTTAAACAAAATTGGTGTGAAATAATTTAATTTATTACAATGCAACCATTTGTTTTAAATTTGACTAATTTAAGAAAAAAGTTTCATTTCTAAAAATGAAAGTAAAAATATTTGTTCGTTTTATTTTCACATCTCTTTGAATTGCGTTGTTAATAAAATAATTGTTGAAGTTTTCTATGAAAAGGAAAAATTAAAACTAATCATATCAGTGATAACAATTATTCACTATAATATTATTATCACTACTTTTTTCTGCCAATCTAATCTTATCAGTGATAACAATTATTCACTATAATATTATTATCATTACTTTTTTTCTACCAATCTAACCTAAGTTTTTTTAGGTAAAGATAAATCATTGCGTGCATATCCTAAATTATTTCTGCAAAAATGAATTGGATGAGAAATATCTATTCCTATATGCATAATAACTGTTGTTGAATTGCAAAAAGAAAATAAAGTTTTGTTAATTTAAGTGAATAAATTATTGTTCTTATTTACCGCTATGGAATAATTAATTTCTTATCAGTTTAATTATTTATCAGTTTAATAATTAATTTCTTATCAGTTTAATTATTTATCATTAATTATTTATCAGTTTAACAGTGCCCAAATTGATAAGTAAAGGTATTTTCATGCAACGACAAGCTGACTTTTTAAGATTTCTTTTTTCCTTTTCCTTTTTCTTTTTCCGTTTTTTTTCCTGTTCGGCGGAGAATGATTGTGAACAGACTAGAAAGAAGAGATATGTATATTTGTGTGCTATAATATCAAATAATAAATGAATAAGAATACTTCTCATAGCTTCGAACCGCCATCGCTCGATTGTCGGATATGCATTTTTTAGCTTTTTTTTTATTTTTTCGGTATTACCTTAACGTATGATAAGTTAGAGTATGTCAGTGTTAAATTTTACTTAATGCAAATGGAAATAACGTTTGTACTGTGATAAGTAACAAATGATAAATTAGTTGTTAAGTAATGAATGGTATATTTTAATGTATTAAATATGTTACTTAATTTAAGTAGTATATTTTAATCGATTGTATATCAGCTGAAAAGCTTAACTAATATATAAGTGAGTATCGTAGTTCAGTTGATCATTGTAGTAATATGAATAGTGACGAAAGTTTTAGTTAAAAAGAGGTTATTAGTGCTATCATATAAAATAGATTTATTATTTATTAAAATTTTTTTTGCATTATTAAATTAATTAGCTAAGAAAAATAATTTATTTTTTCTTTGAATAATTTCAATATTCTAGTAATTTGAAGTGTGCAATAAAATGTTTAAATTTCATCCATTTATTTCATTTAAAAGTAAGAAATAAAAATCAAATAATTTCATTTCAAAGTACCAATGAAATACATAATTTTAGATTATTTTATAATTACCGTATCTTCTCCTACGAATTTTCTTCTCTCTCTCTTTCTCTCTCATTTTTGTTTTTATTTTCTCACTTATTAACTTCTAATTTAATTGTTCAGTTTCAGGTGAGTTAGGATGGATGAAAAAAAAGGGACATGAAAACTAAAACACAAATAAATAAAATTAAAGGAAAAATATTAATTGAAACTAAGAAATGAATTGGAAATTGAAAATTATAAATTTTTATATTAAATAAACTACAAAGAAGCGATGAAACTGTCTGTTTAAAATTTTCGTCATTCTCTTTCATAATCGTTGAATTGAATGTGTGTGATAATAATTTAGATGAAAAATATTCCAGAGAATTCCCTTTGCCTTTCATTGACCTATCCGAGAATATATCAACTATATCAAAACTTTCTCGTCTTATTACACACACACAGAGAGAGAGAGAGGGAGAGAGAGAGAGAGAAAGGGAGTGGAAACGGAGCGATGTGCATATGTATGACTTATTACTAATTTATCTCTCTCAATGTAGCCTGGTGGAAATTTTCTAGATTAGATCAGCACTATTATTAGTATTATTATTATTGCATTTACACATATTCTGATAATACTATCATTCTAATATTTAATTGATAATAAATAAATAAATAAGTTACAGTGTTAACTTTTTTTTAAAAATTTTATTGAAATATCTAGGTAGATTTGCTATTTTAAGTAGTTATTTCCAAGGCTAGAAGAGTTCATTCATCCTGTGGGTAGTCGAGAGTTGCAGTAATTTAACAGTTTAAGAAATTCATGCCTCACAGACACAATGAGACAAACATAGCACTTTTTTTCTAACTTAAAATTTCGACTATTTATGCACCTTTTCTTTTTGTAATTAAATACTGAACGTAAGTAATTAATTACTGTATTTAATAATGTATAATATGATAATTATTTTTATCAGCTCTGCTTAAATCACACTCACACACTTATCGCATTAGTGTTTTCCCTTCAATCTTTATTGTTTATTCAAAATTAAACTAATTTAATTAATTTATTTTGTTACGACGCTTATACGTTTAGATATGTTATGCGTTTTCGTTGTTTTTAATGCAACGATAGCGCGTAACAATTGCTCATATTTTCTTAGAATATATGAGTAGCGTATTTTTGCATATTTTAAGTTGACATATTTTTAATTATAAAAATTTATTTAGCATAGCAACAAATATGCTAATTTATTACACGGATTAATAGATATTGTAAAAAAAAAAGTCTAACGATATCATCAACAACAACAACAACAACAACAACAGTAGCAGCAATTCCATAACATATTGCTAGGAAGAAAGGAAGACGTGGAAAAAGAGTATTTTTTAACCTTTCATTAATTGTTTAATTAAATTTTTTACGAAAATTTTTCTGAACAAAATATTTAATTTTGTAAAAATTTTTACAAATTTTCAAAACAAAATTTTTTTTTTAACATTTTCTTTTTCTTTTTTGCTATTTTTTGCTTTTGAACATTGAAAAATAATGTTGAAAAGTTGCGATAAAAATGCGTATGAGATGAATGACACTTCGCATTATCAGTTTTTTTAATCCATTCATTATCAATTTTTATCCATTGAAGATAAAAAGTTTATTTTCAGGTCACAAAAATTTTTGTGCAATTAAAATTTTTCTTTTAAAGAAAAGGAAGCAAAAAAAAAATTGGAAAAAAAAGGATAAGAAAATAAAACGATAGAATAGTGTGATTAAAAATGTTTCATTTTTTTTTGGGAAAAATTTCTTTTCAATAAGAACAACTCTAATAAATAATTATTGTTGTTATAGTTATAATTGTTATCATTATTATTGTGATTATCATTATATCATATATAGTTATAACCTGTGATAGCGATACCATGGATGATCTATGGCGAATGCAAAATGGTTCAAATTCGAATAAAATATTGATGATGCCATCATCACAGCAACAACAATTATCACCTCAAACGGATTCACATTGGAATATGTATACTGTATTAAATCCTGGACAAATTTCGGGAAATTTTGCACGTCTCTCGGGAATTACAACTGTTTCATCGTATTCACAGCAAGCAATTGCTTCCACATCATCATCATCATCATTATCACCATCATCATCATCATCATCAACAACAGCATCAGCATCAGCATCAGCATATCATCAACAAGAACACCATCATCATCATCATCATCGTCGTCAACAACAACAACAACAACAGCTACAACAACAACAACAACACCAACAACATCAACAACATCAACAGCATCCAAACATTCATTCATCAATGATCACAAAACGTTCCAATTCGACGTCATCCGTTAATGATAGCATCGATAATACGTTAACTTCTTCGATCGGTGTCACCACAACAATTGCTACAGCACTTAAAAATATGGTAAAAATGGAAAATAAATCAATCGATACAACAACAGTTCCTGCAAATTCTGTACGTTTTAATTTATTTATAATTTTTCCCTTTTCTTTAAATTCCTTTTTTTTGTAATTTGGAAATTTTCTTCTTAAATTTTGCAATTTTTTCATTTTGCGTCTATCTAACTTATTACTATTATTCTCTTTAAAGGAGTAGCAAATGAAAAATTATATTTTTTGGAATAAATTTTTTCATTAATTTTTTTTTGTTTTAAAATAACAAAAAGAAGAAATGAAATTTGAGAGAGAAACAAAAATAAAATAGTCACTCTTTTCGATTGTTTTTTTTCTTTAAGTAAAATTATGCGAAAAAATCAACTTTAACTAACTGGTAATTTACTATCAATTAATTTGCATTCATTTTAAGTAATCACAGTACTGTTATATTTGATTCTACTTGTACATAAATATTCGAAATATTTTTTTTTTCACTTTTTACTAACTTCCATACAGTGATATTTAAATGCCTCTTGAAATAGTAAAAACAAAATGAAACGAATTGAATACTGTGCTTAAATTTTAACAACTTTTTTTTTCTCTTTCTTTCCCTCTCTCTCTCTCTCTCTCTCCCATTTTTGTTTAGTTTTGTTCATTCTCTTTCTCAGAGAATGCTAATATATTATGCTAGCATTGGTTGTTTTAATTTATACACAATTTATTCATTTCTTTTTTAATTTCAATTATTCAATTATAGTTACATTACCTTTGCTTCCTCATAGTAATTTCCAGTTTTTAACAAAACCATAATTTTTAACAAAAATTTAACAACATTTTTAACAACAATCATAATTTTTAACAAAACACATATATTTGCAAATTTAATTTATTAAGAAGAAAATTTTGCATTGAAATTATAATTGTAAATAAATAATCGATTAGCTATGATAAATGTCAATTAGTTTATCACACTATCATTCACTGTACAAATTTTATATCGAAATTCATAGTACTTAAAAAAAAGAGAGAGAAAGGAACTGATTAATTATAATTTAATTACACTAAATTTGTTGCATAGTACACAGATTAATAAATGATTGATTAATTATGACAAAATGTTAAAACAATTAGTTTGTCATAAACATCTGATCGATCCGATCCGTTGATCGATCGATCGTAAACACACGAAGAGAATGACGAAAACGCAGTTGTAAAAATTGAAGGTAAAAGTATTTTGATGAAAATGGATTTCTTTTTTTTTTTTATTTGCACGTCAAATAAAATTTAAAAAGAAAATTTGACAATTTTATGCTACAACCTGAGAAGAGTAATTTTAATATGTTTTTTTTTCTTTTTTGCGAGTAGCAATAACGATCATCCATTTATCATCCAAAACTTTTTTAACAATTATTTTTGCTCAGTGCCTCTTTTTAGTTATTTATTTTTTTGTTCTGAAGCAATGACAGAGTGATAGGAAATGATTTGATTAATTATTACTGATTAGATTATTAAGTAAAAGTGTCATTATTGTTATTTCAGGTGAGTGATATTAATGGCATTGTCGGAAGAAATTTTCTAATTTGTTCATTGTTTATGTTACAATTAATTTGTTTTTTTTTTCACATTTTCGTTTCGTTAAAAATTTTTTTCATTCAAATTTACTAACTAAAATAAACTAAACAAAGAAGGTGAAAAGGAAAAAAAAACAAAACAATGCGATTATTTATTTTTATTTTATTTTTATAATGAATGATTAAAGTGAATGAAATTTGAAAAATTTTGTAATTAATTAGTTAGTTAATTAATTAATTAGCTTAGAATAGTTTGAAAATTTTCAATGAACCACTGATGATAATAATTGATTGCATAGGTAGTTTTGATTGAATGGAAAAATAAAAGTTTTTTTTTTGATAAAAATATCCATTATAATTGCTTTTTAGCAGGAAATACATTTTAGCATAATTTTCAAGCTCTTTCGGCTTATCTACGAAATTATCATTTTGAAGTTTTACTAACTAAAATATAAGCGCTTTTTAACATAGCATATTCCATCATACTATTTTCTAAGATATGCAATTCATCAATTAAGATATGTCAGACTGATAAAGCACTCTTTGTGACATTATCTTCTCTCGTTGAGTTTATCTAACTTTGTTAAAGTTACATATGAAATTTTCTTTTCAAACAACCGAAGCACTACTATCTACTACCATTAGTAGTAGTACGACATTAGCAGTAAGTAATAATAATTGCAATATTACGTTTCAAATTTATCTTTTTTTTCTTTGTGAGCTTTTCACAGTCATCTCTTGATCTGCTTGAAATTGTTGCCAGATCAACCTGATTTGTAATTAACAATTCAATTTACATCAATTTGTCCTTCTTTTTTGTCTCTCTCTCTCTCTCTCCTTCTTTTGTCGTTTATGCGTTCCGTTTACCTTTTCGCTTCTTTTAACTCTCTGCAAACCCACTCTTCCTTTCTTCTGTCACATCTGTTCAATCAAATCAATCAAAACTTTACCATCACATACTTACTTTCAAAGAAAAAGATCAGTTCATCATTTGTAAGAGTGAAATTAATTAATTTTTCATTTTTTGCTTTTGTAGTTTATACCGAATTTAAATGTATTCATTGCAATTACAATTTGCTTTCTTTTTTTAATAACACTTTTTTCTTTCACTTAGAATTTCTCAAAAAATTTAAATTTACTTCATTTCTTATTTATTTTAGTTTCAATAGATTGTTGCTGTTACTACGATGAACAAAATCTTTTTAGCGCTCATTAGAGCTATTACATTTTAGGTTGATTTTAAAATTTAAGCTTTAATTCTTAGCAACAAAATAGATTTCGAAATGATCTGAATCGTGAAATGAAGCACCCTCTTTTATTTCATAATTTTATTAAATATTTTTAATTTGAAATTTAATTATTTAAATAATTATCTTCCTCCTTGCGTCATGCATTTTTCCTTTTTTTCTCCTTTCTACTATCATTATCCATTTTTCATTATTATTTCTTAATTTTTCAAACGTTCGTTTCACTCTTTTGCTATTCCCACGACCTTTCAATTATTTCATTTCCTTCAAGTATTCCATTCCATTCCCAAAATTTGTTAATATTTTTACTAAAAATTTTCATCGCAATTATTTTGTCTCACTTTCTCTAAGATTTTTATCGTATTTAATTCAAATTTTAAAATTTTTGAATTTAAAAAAAAAATGGGAAGAGAAAGAAATGGAGAAGAATTTTGATAGAAAACGGGGAGAAATGAGAGGAACAAAATGATAAAATGAATGTAATAGAGAATTAGATGGGAAAAAAAGTCAAAAATGGCGAAAGAGAGGGATAGAGAAAAATAGAAAGAGAGAGAGAGAGAGGGAGAAATGATCGGTTTAAAAAAAAAAGAACGAAAGAAATGATTTAAGATCACAGCATAAGTTATTAATCATTTTTTATTTTCTCCTTCATTATTGCCAGCAGTGCATTTTTACCTATTTCCAACCTTTTCTATGAGAGACAAAAAAATAAAAAATAAAAAATAAAATAGAAAAATGAAAAAAAAAGAAAGTCTATAACAGCGCGCTATTTGAACAAACAACAATTTACAATTTCATTCGATGAAATTTCTCTCAAACAAAAATTTCGTAAATCATTTCCTTTTTTTATTTTATTTTTTTTCTTTTGATTTTGCTCTTTTTTTTGTCCCAAAAGTATTATTATTGGAAATGAAAAAATTATATAAAATTTTTTTTCCTTTTATTTTTTAAGTATTATTTTTTTCATTTCATGCCCTCCTCTCATTCTCTATCCAGTCATTTCCATTGTTTTTTTCTTTTTTTTTCTGTTCTGTAAATTATTGAACTATTTATGCAATAAATTTTAGAGTTAATTAAAATTTCTTTAGCAAATATTTCCTCATTTCATTATTTCCATTACATATATTTCAGCTCTGATTCATTCATATTATTTTAGTCTGAAATTAGCAAAAAACAACAATTGCTGTTTCAAAATTTATATTTTCAGAAGAAATTAGTAAATTGAAAATGTATTGGTGTGCCGTAGAGTTTTTCAAACAACCAACAAAATTTCTTTTTTTCTTCCTCTCTTTCTTCTCCTCTCTCTCTCTTCAACTCTTCGTCACTTTTCATCCCTTTCTACCTTTTGTCGCACTTTAATAATTAATTAGGTGAATTGATACTGACAGAATTGTGATAATTCAATTATGAATTTTTCCATTTGCGTTATTCGTTGCATAAATTGGAAATTAATTCCCACGTGTATCGATTAAAATTCATTTCTTCACTCATTCTATTCTCTTTCATGCAAACGTGCACCTAAAGGTGAATGGTTAGCGGTTAATTCTTTTAACATTTTTATTTAAGCTTAAATTTTGACAAAGTGATAAGAGTAATGAATTGTGACTATTTCCGTGCGACAGCGCGATACACTTACGTAACTCTCCTCACACTACTTCATTAATCAATATTATTTTAAGAAATGGTACCAGCTGATATTGAAAATTTTCAGCCATAATTCTTTTGCAAAACAAATGCCATAAGAGTAAAAAATTTATTGTTCAAAATTAGCAAACAATTGAAGAAAACTGACAGAGAAAAAAAAAAGCAAAATTATTGCAGTCGTATTTTAGTAAGTACCAATTTAAAAGAAAATATTTTGAGATTGAAAGTAAAAAAATCGCTTACATCATTTGCTGAAATGAATGATGAAAGTTCTTTTTTTTTCTTTTGTAAGCTTAAATTTATGTGAAATTTTCCATTGCTATAAAAACTTTTTCTTTTAAATAATTGGGAAAAAGAAACGGTACGTGTTAATTTATTAGAAAAAAAATATTTTAAATTTTAACAATAATTAGCAATATTTGAAAAACTAATCAAAATTTTATTACAATAATAATAAAATAATAATGATAATTGCGGTGACGTGAGAGGAAAAAGTGTTGCTACGTTATCACGTCGTCTATGATATGAGAATAAACAATTTTGAAATGAACGATAAAAAAAAGAAAAAATAATATTCGAATAATTAAATGCCGGTAAACAACAGCAATATATATATATATATATATATATATATATATATATATATATATATGCATAAATAAATTAAATTTTAATAAATTATCAAATTTCGTTTACATATCTATGGTTATTTTTTTCTTCTTCCCCGCATATCTCACAAATAAATAATGAAAATAATAAAAAAAATAATATAATTATTATGTTGTACTACTTATTTATATAATTATTATTTTTATTATTACAATAATCGTAGTATTTCATTTATTTTTTTGAAAATAATGACATTGTTGTTGTTGAAATCAAAATCAAAGAGTGTTACTGTGATCATTATTTTTATTCATGATTATTTACAATCGTAATATTACTATAATTGTAATTTGTTACTGATAATAACAAATTAATATTATTGCTGTTATTAAAATTTAATTCTGACAAACTAAGTATTATTAATGTTGTTAATGTAATTGAATTATTATTTTCGTCAATCAATAATAATACATTAATAGGAATTAATAATAATAATAACACTTATTATTACTATTAAGCATTAATTTCATTAATTATTACTTTGTTTACTGCCGTCGTTTATTACTACTTATTATTTATAATTATTTTTGTTTATTTTATATTTTTATATTACCATTATTGCTGTTATTTGTGATTGTTTATGTATGAATGATGAAAGAATGAAATATGAAGGAATGAAGAGAGGAAGGGAAGAAGTGGAAAGATAAGTTTAAGGATATATTTTTTATTTTCTTTTAAATCGCTTCTTCATCATTGCTAATTATCATTATTATCATTACCATTACTCTTACTGCTATCATTACTTACTGCTACTCCTACACCACTACTGTGACCATAACTGATAATATCAACTATAATAAGATAGATCTCACTACGACTACTATCACTGTTGCTACAACGATGACCACACCACCACCATCATCATCATCGTGATCGTCATCATCGTCATCATTACTAATATCAATTACCGTAATCTGAGGAGGAGCGGTAGCAATGCTATCGGTCACGATGTCAGCGGGTTTCATTGGAATGAGGTGATGGAAGGGTGGGGAGGAAGGAAGTAGTAGTAGTAATATTATAGGGATAGAGATAGTCGATAGGGGGTGATACCAGAGGCGCTCGTCTTAAGTGCTGGTAGAAGTGATGCACCCGAAGTGTGTGTGTGTTGGATGTTAAGGTGGTGTCCCTAGACGACAGCAGTAATAGACGGACGGGCACGAAGCTATCAATCATTGGGTGCCAATCGACTACCTCCTCCTCATCTCTTCCTCCTCCTCTTCTCTTTCTCTTTTTCTTGAATGAAACCAAACCGAATCGAATCGAATATTCGAAATTCGATTCGAACCAAAAAAAAAAAGAAAAAATTCCCACCCCCTTTTTCTTCAAAATTTCATTTCTCTATTCTACTCTATTCCAGTTCTATTCCACCCAATCCATTTCTAACTTATGTTATTTTCTAACTTTTCTATCTCTTAAAAAATAAACAAACAGTAAAAATAATAATAATAATAATAATAATAATAATAATTTGATGAAAAATTTAAGTAATAATTAGTGAGCATTGTTTCTTCCATTGTTTTCTGTTTTTTCACTCGTCAATTTCAATTTTTCATTCATTTCAAAATTTTCCTCATATTATGCAATAAATTTTTACGTGATAAAAGAGAGAGAGAGAGGAAAAAAAGGAAGAGAAGAAGGAGAAGAGGAACAGGTAAAAGAGAGAAGAGAGGGAAGAAGAAGAATTGATAATGGATAGATACATAAAGATTAATCACCGTAGGATAATATGATTAGAATAGTGTAAGATGACGGGAAATTAAAAGGAGTTTTGAGAGCGGAAGGAAGAATGAAATACGGGAAATATAAAACATAGGTGAACATTCATAAAGGTAAGGTATACAGGAAATACTGTTCATATTTCAACTTGTTCAAATTTATCACATGATAATGATGCTAAATGTTAGCGCTGATATTGATTGATGTTAATGGTAAGGTTTGTGAGAATAATGATCGCCATCATCATCATCATCATTATCATCACTATTATCATTTATCACTGCTGATAATTGGTTGCGTGTTGTTATTAGATTAACAATGAGAAATTCTTCTTAATTAAAATTTCCTCCTCTCCGCGTCATTGTTTGAAGATGAAGAAGATGAAGTGAGAAAATCCTTGGCTATTTCAATACGCATATATCTCAACCATTTTCATCTATCTTATCATCGTTATCATTATCATTCCCTTCCGTAATCTTTGATAATGCTTTTTGTTAAATTTGAAATGTTTGTTAATTTAGCTATCGTAAGTTTACTTTTACTTTTCCCTATTCGTTTTTTTTCTGGTTGTTCTTTTGAATTCACTCTAATTAATACAATCATTAATTACTTAATGGAATATTATCGTTGATTAAAATTTAGTTTCGGGTTTATCCCTCACTCATATACATTTCATTCAGTCATTATTTATTTGTAAACGAATGAATGATTACAATGATATATGTGAAATATCAGGCAGACAGGTAGATAAGACAATTTATTCAAGCAATTTATTCGGTTTCAAAAGGAATCGAAAAAAAATGAAAACCGGCTGAATTGATAGGAAGAATTAAAGTGGATATCAGGAGTAGCAACAATGTCAAAAAATAATAGTGATTGTGTGCAGTGATAATGCCAATGGTAGTCGAATGATGATAATGATGATAATGATGATGACGATGATAAAATAGATGAATGTAAAGAAGAAGAGGAAGGAATTGAGATGATAAGATTATCTTTTTCTTGTTCTTCCTCTGTACTGTTTGGAAAATTATCAGAGAAGAAGTTATCGAGAAATAAGGATGAACAGCAAAAAACAAAAAACTAAAAAATTGGATAAAGCTTTTTTCATTTACTTTCTTTCTTTCACTCAATTTTCCACTCTCTTTTTCGCCATCTATTTTTCTTTGCAACATGCAACAAAAATTTCTTCTCGTCTTTTCTTCTTTCTGAATATTTCATGTTCAGAGAGTAAAAAAAAAACAAACTTAAATTCTTTTCTCTCTTCCTCACTCTATCTTTTTCTTATCCTTTTTTCTTTTTCTCCTTCAAAATGCAATACAAATAATAAGTAAATATATATGTATAATACATAGGATAGGTGTGTGCGTGTGTGTGTGTGTATGTGTGTGTACGGGTGTGTATATATATATGTCTGTATTTATTGTTCGATTCCAAATTAATCTTTAACACTGCCTCAAACACCAACAATAACAGGAGCACCGATGGAGCAGTACGCTACTACATCATCACTTACACAATATCAACTCTCATTTTCGTCCATCCCCTCTCCCCCTTCTCTCCTCCTCCTCCTCCTCCTCCCTCTCTTCGTCCTAGTTATCTTTTTCGTTAAAATTCCAAAAATCCACCATCAAAAATTATCCAACTAATTCAGAATTAATTGCAAGTCAAAAGTGTTGAATGAACACAGCACAGAATCCAGATTTTCTTATTTCCATGGATTTAAATTTACTAAAAGTTATGAAAGAAGATTAAAAATTAAAATGGCAAAATTGCTAAATTAATATCAGCAATAGATGAGAGTAAACGAAAGAGAAAACAAGGAGTGGAAGAAGAACGATTAGTAGGATAGTTGTTGCAGTAGTAGTAGTAGCAGTAGTAGTAGTAGTAGTAATAATTATGATGGTAAAACAATGTCGTAGAAAGAAACAAACAAAATGAAAGAAAGACAGGTAAAAGAAGAGAAGAAGAAAAAGAAGAAGAATGTCAATCGAATCGATCTTTTCATAATCCTTTGGTCTTTTAAATCACAATTTCTATCATCAATTCACCTATTAATTATTAAATTTAATGGAACTTTTATTTTAATAATAAAAATAAATAATAACAAAAAGTATACAATAACTAAGGAATAATAGCAACAGAAAGACTGAAGAAGTGGAAAAAAAAGAGGAGGTGGAGGAAGATGAAGAAGAGGAGGATGATGAGGAGGAAAAGGAGGAGGAGGAGGAGGAAAGATTAAAAAGAAGATAGACGAATTTTGCTGTTGTCGTTTTATTTTTCCTTAAACTAGGCGGGATAAGATAGAAGGGTATGAAAAGATTTCAACTTTAGTTCCACCCCAATCTACCCAATCTCATCTCATCTCATCCTCCATCATATCTTTTCGTCTTTCCGTTAATATTCCATCCATCCATCCATCCATCCATCCATCCATCCATTCATCTATCCATCCATTCATCCATCCGTCATCCATCAGCCTATCCATCCATCTGTCTATCCGTCCATCTATCCGTCCATCTATCCATCCATCCATCCATCCATCTATCCTATTCATTTATTCGTTCATTCATTCATTTAGTATATTAGTTATTCATTCATTCATTCATTCATTCATTCATTTACTCATTTAGTCATTCGTTCATTCATTTTTTCATTCATTCTGTCAATCGTCAACGGCAGGCTAAATGCATTTGACGGAAGATTAATCTTTCCGTTTTTGTTTTCTTTAACACCTCGTCGTCTAAAATCAATCCTTCTAATATATCATATTGTTGCAAAATTATTAAATTACTATTGCTGTATATACATATATGGATATGCTATCCAAGAAAAATATTTATATTTGCTATTTAACCATTGGATAAAAAGATATTTCAAAGTGTAGAAAATTTGTTAGTTTTCGTTTTATCAAAATTTAAAAATTTCCATTTTTCTTTTTTTTGTACCTCAATTATTACATTAATGCATTTAGTGATAACTAATATTGAAATAAGCGAAAAAACTGATTTGTTTCTTTAAAGTAAGCGATATCAGTGCACAGACCCATAGTCTTGCAGTTACAGTATCCGAAAATACGAACACATTCATAGAACATAAAACACAAATCAGAGCAATTGCAATGTATAATTATTGTTCTATTATCATCGATTACAACAGAAAAATTAAAACGATAGATTTCTTAAGAAATTTCTTTCTATTATTTCAAGTTTTACGTAGAATCGATTTTAAAAATGAAATCAATTTCACAAAGAATGACTTCTAATGAACGATAAAATTCTTTTTTCGCTGTTATATATTTGTTTTATCATTTTGAACATTGCGTATAATTGAGAGTTGATAATGTAATACCAATTGATTCAATGCTTTTTATTTTTTTTAAGTGATTTAATAAATTAAAAATTGCTGACAGTTTTATTTAAGAAAAATATATTGTTCATTCTGCATCATTTATCATGAAGGAGTGATTGTGATGCACGGGAAAATCAAGTAAATGTTAGAACTAGATAGGTGCAGACAGATAAATGGATAGATAGATAAGTTAATAGATAGATAGACAGATAAATAGATGGATAGATAGATAGGTGGATAGATAGATAGATAGATAGATAGATAGATAGATAGATAGATAGATAGATAGATAGATATAAATGTTTCTCCGAACAAGAAAAGATGACATTTATTATGGGCTGAAAGAAATTGCATACTGTATCGTTGTAATTTATAGTTATCATTATTTTAACTTTTGCTACATTGTCTTACTATTATTATCAGCTTCGGTTTTTTTTTGCTGATAAGTATAATAAGAGAAAAGCGAGAAAAAGAAAAGAGCTATCAACCGCTTTTATTCGGATGCAACAACATATGTAATGATGCATTGTCAGTAATTTATTATGAGCTGTAAAACTAATTTAGGAAGTTTCACATTTTCACGGGAAGTGAAGACAAAGAAGGAGCGAATTATTACTGTGAGACGAGGCAAACTATAATTCATTATCACTATTATTATTAACATTATTATTATTATTCTTACTATTATTACTATTATCATTACCATTCTGCTCATTTTTGCTATCACTATCGATATTATCTTGATTATTACCAACACTATTACTGCAACTATTATTATCATTATTGCTACCGTTACACTATTATCATTATCACAATCATCACCAACATCGTCATCGGCAGCAAGAGCTGCAGTAATAGCAGTATCGCGGAAGCCCTATACTACGTATGTCACAACGGGTCCGTCTTCTATAATTTTTTATTTTGTTTTTTCAAACTTACATTTAATCACTTTTTTCTAATGCACTTCATCAATTGCTTTTTACTTTTTAACTACATAACTTCCTTTAAGTACCATTTTCTATCAGTGCCCCGATCGTGTGATTTCGAGGAGAATGAACGAACTCTCTAGTCCCTCATAAATTTATGAGCAATATTACCAATGTTTAGTGTTTAGTATTAGAAATATTACTGTCATGCATATACAAGCATGGTGTACTGTATTAATTACAAAAATCTTACTGTAGATACATATATGAGTATATGGTATTGGTTCCATGCACATTTTTAGCAATTATTTTTGTCCATTATATGGACTAAGTTTCCTTCTTTTATTTTGCCTCATTTCCTATTCTGCCTTTAAAATTCTTTCGCAGTAAATAAATGAGATTCAATTTTTTTTGTCAAAAATTTACATTTAAATTACAGCTGCGGAATAATATATTTTTCTAAAAGCGCACTACTGTGAGTGAGCATAAAGTTCTACTGTACGTAAGGTATACTGTATCGACTCCGTCGAAATTTCTTATTGCAGTATTTTATTCTGTTTTTTTTCTCGATTTCTTCAAACTTATATTTTAATGTCAGAAACCTTTTTTTTTTTACAGTTACCTTTCAAAATTATTCGTTAGGAAATGAAAGAAATAGAAATGAGTTTTTTTCCTCTTGGAAATTTATCTTTAAATCACATGCGACTGATTCGCTTCATAGTTTTGCTTTAAATAACAGGTATTGATTAGGACTTTAATTCATTCATAAATATTGTTTATCGAGCAAAAAACGTTTACTATATTATTTAATAGCAAAATATATCGCCTTCGCTTTTAGCTTACGCACAATTTTTTTTTTTTTGGATAATTAAGTAAATGGAAGAAAAAGGAAAATAACATATTCTTTTTTTTTCATATATTTACTTTTAAACCGATAAAGGTTGTTGTCAGAATTGAGCGGATGGAAACAATTTTTTGATAATTTTCCTCTCTCCAATTGTTATGTTCCATTTCTATTCATTTCTGATCGACAAATGCTACGCGTATGAATAACATCACTTAAGTCGTTGTTTCAATTTATTTCATAAATAAAATAATTGATAAATTTTTCACCAAATTTTATATTTACAACAGAAAAGTTTGCTTTTGCATTGTTTTTAAACAAAAACAATGAATAACGAAATTTGAAAAAGTTATTTTTGCCATTTGATAATAGATATTTTCTATGTTAATGTATTTTCAATTTTCCAAAATTACTGTAAGAATTTGAATGCAATAGAGTAATCAAAAATAAACTTGATTCTTTTCTTTTTCGGCCTTTTTCTCATTTTTTTTTAAAAAAAAATCTTGTCTTTCTGTTTTTCACATGAAGAGGAAAAAAATGAGTGGAGGAAGGAAGGAAGTGGGAGAGGAAAGAAATGAAAAAAGATGAATAAAATAAAGAAAAGTCTTTTTTTTTGTTTTTTTTTCCTTTGATATTTCTCGTAGTTTTAGTTTTTGTTTGATTTTTTGAAAAGATAAAAAAAGATGCAACCAACTTGGTGAGCTATTTATCTAATCTGAGGGAGTAAATATTTTTGTGCATTCTTCATAATTCTCAGGAGAAATGAAGAAAGGAAAATGATCAAACATTTTGCTAGCAATAAAGAAGGAAAGGAAAAGTTAAAGTTGAAATTGTTAATTTTGCTCTAAATTTATGCATATGCAAATGGACGCAAAAAAAAGCTATGATTATATAGAATAAGATAAAGATTGGTTGAGAGCAAAATTTTATTTCATTGATTTAACTTGCATTAATTAATGCATGCATTTTTTGAATTGAATTGGATTGATGCGAATTAATGAAGGACGCAGCCTAAAATCGATATATTTAGGATACGGTTATAAATTTTGAAATACGGTAATGACAGTAACTAAAATTAGTGCTACGGTTGAATCGATGGATTGATTTTAGATGGTTTGCAAATTGTTTAGCATAGGAAAAAAAAGGCAAATTGATGCAAAAATTGTATATTTCTTAAAAATTATGGAAAGGGAGGAGAAGTTAAATCTTACCACTGAAATATTCCATCTCATTGAAGATATTGAATTTTCATTACATTCCAGGGCATTGTATAAATATATATATATATTTTTTTCATAACACATTTATGAAAATAAAAAAATTTTATAAATTTATAATTTTAATATTTTCCAATCGTTATTTTTCGTTATTTTAAAATATATTTGAATTGGTAATAAATTTATTCCAAATTATTAGCAAACAGTAATATTTTTTTGCTTCAACAACCTATCATATCACAAAATGATATCGTAATAACTCTTACCTTTTTGTATTTCACAGTTTTTCTGTTCAATTTAATCCTAGCACAATTTCTCTCTTATTTTATTTCTCTAATGTTTGATAGTTCTATACGATACACTTAAATATACAAAGTACCATAAATTATATTGAACAATCATTTCCGTTTTCTGCTCTTTTTTTATTTGTGTTCACAAATTTTTAATGCTAACATTTAAGTATGTCCTGTTTACCTACCTACCTTACCTTGCAGTGGAATTGATGTTTTTATTGAAGCAATGAATAGTTCTCAATAAAATGTTCCAACTTGTTGTTACGGTTTTTACTAATCAAAGCTATTACATTTGTCATTTTCATTATCATATCACTTATCATTTTTTCCAAAATGAGAGCTGAAATCTGCCAATTTCTCTTTTTGTTTTTTTTTAAAGAAAACGTAAATTTTCAAAAATGATAATATGTGGGAAGGAAAAGACTGGAAAAGTGTAAAAGAATTAAAGGATAATTGATGAAGCATTGATTCGTGAAAACATAATGTACCCGATTTGGTTGACACTGACGGAAGTTAAGGGATCAAAGAGAATTAGGAATATAAGTGACGGGAAATGAAAGGTCAAAAATTTTGTAGGAACATTTTCTCAGTTAAACCCTTCAACAATATGACGTTTATTTACTTATAAAATTCGAAAAAATGGAATGGAATGTTCTTTAAATTACCGAAACATTAATTGATTTTTGAGCGGTAGCAGTGTGGAGATTTTTTTTATGATCTTTTGAATTGTTTTTTTATATGAATTCGTTGGTAGAAATTTCATTTGAAAAATTATTTTTTAATAATTTTATTAATTTTACTAAGAAACTAACTTTAAGATTAAATAAATAGTAGAATACTGTGTTTATTTGTTTAAGCGTTGTTTATCAATAAGGTTGATTAAGTGAGACGAAAAGTAGAGGATTGAAGATATTAGTAAGACATCAATGAATAGGGAAGAGATTGCTTTCTGAGAAAGTATATGAGAGTAAAAGAGAGGGTGAGAGAATAAAGTGATAGTAAATATATAATTATCACTTATTGAAGTGAAATTTTCGGTACAATCAATAATATTCAATAGCTTTCATGTAAAAAAAAAATTGTCATTAACGATAAATTTAAAATGATCTGCTTTAAACGCAAAAAAAAAATAAATGAGGAGAAAATGAAATGAAAAACTTAAAAGATTGCTTTGTTTAATTCTATTAGCGTAGTGTCATTTTAAATTAACAAAAGTAATCATTCAATTCGTTATTGTCATCGATCGACCTGATTGACAACAATTGTTCCAATTAACTGACAATGTGGTTTTTTTTTCTCATTTAATAATTCAAACTTTTCTTTTGCAAGAAATGTTTGTTAGATGAAAAGTATTTTAAAATCAAAATTTTTTTAATTTCATTGATTGACGAGAGGAAAAAACAGTTGTGTAAAAATTAGTCCATTTTATAATGCAATGAAATTACCATTTTGAACAGCTGACTTTTCAGCTTCCCATTTTTCCTTCTACTAATTCTTGGAAAATTTTTACTTTCTCAAATTTGCCACTTTTCATTTTAACAGTTAATAAAATTTAATAAAAATTTCAAAAGAGTGGGAAAAGTTTATGTAATATTATTATTTCCTGTACGAAAAAAGATGAAATAAAATGAAATGGAGAGGAAAAAAAATATTTGTTTTTTAAAAAACTGGGATGAATGATGTTATCAAATGAAAACTCCATTGTTTTCTTCCTTAAACTTCAATTGATTGCAAAAAAAAGGGAGAGAACAAGAGAGAGAGAAGAGGGAAAAACAAAAGATTTGCTCAAATGAACTAGCGCTTTCAGTTTTTCAAATTATCAAATTCCAAAATAAGATTAAATCACTTCTTTTAATTGTTTTTTTTTCCGCTTTCCTCTTGCATTTCACTTTTCACTTTGCCGGTTTGTACGTTTGAAGACTTGTTATGATAGTAAATATTGAAAAATATTTCTGATCAAGTTTCAGATCAACTTCTGTTCTCTAAACAGTAACCAAAATGCATCAATCATAAAACATTGCACTGCGTGCAAAACTAGTTAGTTGAAAGTTTTATGAAAAAAAAAATCCCACCTTTTTTCATTCCTAAACATTTTCCAAAAATATTTCTTTTTTTTTAACTTTTGACGCATATTTAGGTAGAATTACGGTAATCAGTTGCAGTTATCTTCCTTCTTTTTTCTGCTTTTTTAAACTATCATTTAGCAGATTTCTAAATTTTTATTGGTGAATAATTATTTGCTTTATTAAAATTTTACCGTACTCATCCGGTAACAACTACCATAATCCACACCGTAACAACGTAACGGTCTAGCGCATGTATACTGTGGCATATAATAGCGCAATATAAAATGAAAATAAAATATAGCATGCTAAATTTATGTTTAAATTTTCATTAATCTTTTATTTTTGTAGTTGTTAATACTAAACATTTTATTGATCGAGTTTGGACGAAATTAGTTTTATAAAAATCGATTTAAGAATTATTTGATTTTTGTTAGAAATTTTTTTTTCATCTTGTAATTATTATTGAAATTGTTGTTATTATTTTTTTTTGTCTTAAAATTTTCATCTCTTGTTGTTCTACACATTGAAATTTATAGGCGCAATCTAAAGCGATTAAAAAATTTATATCCATTAATGACATTTTTACGAGACTTTTTTGAAGTATAATATATTTTGTTACATTGATAAGTCGTCGTCCATAATGCTATTCGATCATATATGTTCCGGTAATAAATTTATCGAATGAGTGGAAAAGATAGTAAAGTTCAACGTGAAAGTAATAAATTTCACGGTTACGTCATTTCTGTTAAACTTTTATCGATGATTTATCGAATTTGAAGTTGCATTAATTACATTTTCCATAAACATATATAACCACACACAAATGACATTATGACTTTTTTCAAAAAAAATCATAAATTAAAAATTGGTAGCATTTTTGGAAACATTTTCAACAAAAATTTTTGTTGTCTAACAGCTAATTAATTAATAATTGACTGAATGCATTTTAAATAACTAAAATCTTTTTTGTGCTTTAATTTATGAATTTGTTGGCAAACACTTTCTGCAAATGATTTTGTGATTTTTTTTTCTTACTGAAGCAGAACGGCAAATATTTTAAAATAAATAAAATTTAATATAGTCAGTTTCTTGTAATTTAAAATTCATGAAGTGCAATTATAAAATTTCAAGTGTTTTATGCATTTAACTCTTGTAAAATCAGATTTTATTTAAAAATTTTTAAATTCTATTGTAGTTTAGAGAAGAAACAAATCAATCAAATGATTGTAAAATATATTATTCCAAAAAAAAAACTTTTTCTTTTATTTTTTAATTTGCAAATGAATTTCGTTCTGTTTTATAGTATGGAGATGGTTATGGGCCACCGCCCACGGCATCAGATGTTTATACGGGAACGGGTGCTGATCCCGCAGCAGCTTCATTGGGTTATTTTGGTATGGGAGCATATCCGCCGGTTGCTACCGCACCACCAACAATGCTTGCCGACCCACTCAATGAACGAATGAAACGGGACAAGGAAGCGATCTATAAGTACATTTCAGTATTTCATTACTTATATTAATTTGCTATTTAATTGCAAATAACGGAATATTCCTTTTCTACTGAAAATAAATTTTTAAAAATAAATTTTTAAAAATAAATTATTTTGCTTTATCATAATGATATGTGAATTAATGTGCGAGGGATGAAAGGTAGCTAGAAAGAGGAGGAGGAGGAGAGGGAGAGATGAATATTTAAAGGGGTTAGATAGAGGAGTGTAGAAAGGGAGAAGAAAAAGGGAATACAGTATCTTTTGCGGATATTTTAGAAAGGAGCGCCATCTGTTTGATCTATTATTAATAAAGTGAACAAAGCCAGGCAGGCATTGCCAGCAATATACATATATATATTCATATATTATCAAATAATATTTTCAATGAAAGAAAAATCAGATGGTGCTAATACCGTTTTCTTTTAACATTGAACATTTACCCGGAAACTTTCGGAGATGATACGGTAAGCGAAGATATAGTAGAATTTAAGGATAAAAAAAACAGTTCAGTGAAATACCACAGACACACACATATATATAATAAGGTGCTAATCTTTTTTTTTTTTGAATATTAAATTTATTTCTGGGCAAACTTTCTTCTTACAGTTATTAATTTTTTTTAACGATAATTTAAAAAAGATATATGTTTAGATAATTTTTAATGCATGTTAAATACTTGAACAATCAATTTTAGGCTCTCGAATTACAATTAAAATTAAAATTTATTTATTTAAAAATGAAACGAATGTAATTTTTACACTTTTCAGTCATCCATTATTTCCATTATTATCGTGCCTTTTCGAGAAATGCGAGTTAGCAACGTGTACGCCTCGAGATCAGAATAGTTCAGCAACGACAAGCTCAACGTCAACATCCTCAACAAATGACGTTTGCTCATCGGCTTCATTCAAAGATGACCTTGCCGATTTTGCCAAAATGGTCAGTTGAGCGATGATAACCTTGAACCATTGATAACTCTTATCATCTTCCATCTTCTTCTCACCTCTTTTTTACATCAAACTTTTTGATAAAATTATTTAGCTTTTACAATTACTTTCCTTCTCTCACTCTCCTTCTCTCTCTCTCTCTCCCTCATGCCTACTGTTTTACTAAGAGGACGAAAAAAGAAGGCAAATTTTGGATTAAATTTTTTGTTCTTTCACCTACTTATTTTTTTTTTGAATAATATTTTTCAATTCGTCACATCCATTGTTGTCAATTTTCGTTTTCAGGTGCATACTGAAAAGCCATATTATGTGCCAAATCCTGAAGTTGACACATTGGTATGTTTCATTTTATATATTTAAATAATTAACTGATGCTGTTAAAATTGAAAATGAATAATTTTTTTTTTCAAAGGAAGAAAGAAAGGACAACAATTTACGAAATAATAAATAATGGAAGATATCATATAAGGAGATTATTGATTGAACAGGTGTAACGATTAGTGATTTTTTTTAAAAATTAATTTTTGTCATTTGTAGATGTTGCAATCAATACAAGTCCTTCGTTTTCATTTATTGGAGCTCGAAAAGGTTAATTTTACATTTTTCTTTTCTTTTTCAAAACGATTTTTAATTTTGTATTTCAAGCATTTAAAAACCTTTTTCCCTCTCTCCTACTGCATATTTCATAATATGCTGCTATTATTATTATTATCGTTATCATTATCATTATCATTTCAAATCAAATTTTTTTTCATTATTACTTCTGTTGTGAACTATTTATTGTTAGCATAATGCTAGCAAATAAATTTTATTAATTACTTTTATACTTATTGATAAAAAAATTATTTCATGTTTTGCGTAGCGGAATGAAATATAAAATAATATATTAATGTTTGTAATTTTATTTTTGCAAACAAGAAAAGTCATCTAATACTCGCTATCTGTTAAGAAATGTTAAATTGAAAATTAATTCTTCGTTCCTATTCTACAAAATAATATTTGATAACATTTAAAATTTAAAATAAATGATAAATTTATATAATATTATTGTGTTTTGAATTTTTGTTTTATTAATCAGAAAGAAATGGAGCAATTAGTTTAATAATAAAACAATTCGCAGTTGTACTTATCGCACTTTCTGTATTGAACAACAATAAATTCAAAATTTCGTTTAATAAGTTTTTGCCACATTTTATATTTAATTCAAATACAAATTATGTATGATATTTTTGATTTTATGTAAAATATTTCATTTCTGGTACTTAAATTTTATAATTTATGACAGATTGATAAAAGGCCACTTTCCTTGCTCTCTCTCTCTCTCTCTCTCTCTCTCTCCTTCGTTTGCATTCTCTCTTTATTCAATAATTATTAGACTCTGAAATTTCACAGTGCATTTCTACAAATTAATCATTTTTGTTTTTTTTTCTTACTTAAAGTACTCATTGAAATATTTTTAATTTTAAGGCAATAAAATAAAATGTATTTAATAATTAAATTAGCAATACTTAATGTTTTGTAGTAGAATTAATACAATTACAGTAGCAATGACAAAAATTATTAGTATCGAAGTTCACTTTAACTACAATTATTATTACTACTGTAGCAACGAATAGAGTTACTGTGCAAATACTATGGAAATTGTTATTTGTCATTAGAATGATTATGATTATAATGATCTGTCATAATCAATTTAAATCATCTTTTGTCCCATTTAGTAGTTGTTGTATGATATGAATGATTAGAAGGGAAAAATGGCAAAAGAAAAGAAAGGAAATGATTGATTATAATTCATTTGAAATTCCTTCCTGATCGTTTTGCAAAATTTGAAATCTTGAAATTTAATTTTAATTTCAACCAAAATAAAACACTGTATTATTTCTAAAATTTTCATTTCTTTTAAATAAACAGAAAAATTGAGTTAATGAGATGTTTGTTGAAAACCACAAAATTTTACCATTTAAGTTCAACATGTAAGTTATGAGTGCAGTGATTTATTTTAATTATTTCAAATAATAATTACAATTAAATAACTGATATTACGAACTATAAACTTACAAAGTTGATAATAGTTGCTTTCCTGTATTTGTGTTAAGTGATATAACTGATAGAGATCAATCTACTATAGCTGTACTCATGCAAATTATTGCAACATTTTTCTTTTCTTCTAAAACTCTTTTGTAAATTAAAGTATTACGTAGGAGATTTTTACAGTTTCACGTGTTGTACGATATTTACAGTTTCTCCTATTATTTCAGTGTTATTTTTCACTTCGCTTAAGTTTGTTTATTTTTTTTATTTCTTCAAGGAAAAACTACAAAGTTAGATTATTTATTGTTAGTTATATTTGAAACATCAAGCTATTCAGTAGCATTTGTTCGAAAAATTTCAGAAAGAAAAAGATGAAGTAAAAAGAAAAGTGGAATAGAAAGTAAAACAAAGTAAGCTGTAAAACAGCTGAAGGGATATTTTTGTTTGAATTGATTTCAATAAAACAAGATCAAAGGGAAGAAGCAAATTTTAAAAATTTTTCGACGAAATTAAATTTGACTTAATGAAAAAAAAGGAACGTGGACAAAAAACAAAAAAAAATTAATAAAATTGGGGAAAGACAAAGATAAATTGCTTGCTATTTATATGTTATCGCTGTTTTTATTGTTAATTCTTTTTAAATTAATTACTTATTTTTACTTTTAGTTTCTTATATGCTTATTCATTGCTCATTCTTTTCAATAATATTTTTTCTTTTGAAGAATTTACAGAAAAAATGCTAATTAAGTTTAATTTTGGGTTTAGTAATTAATACAATTATTGAATGGAAGTGCTCCAGATTTTATAGTTCTTTAGTTATTTTAAACAACATTCACAAGAAGGTATATTCGCTTGAAAATGAACTGAATAATACCGTATCATTTTATATCGTATCTCTTAGTTAATTTTACTTAATAAATTTTGAATAGTTCCGTTAAAGGCTTAAACTGTCGTCTATTACTATGTCTTTCCTATTCAGAAAGGCTTGTCAAGTTCACATTGTCTTATTATATTACACAATATTGATTTGTGGTACTGTATTCCGTCGTGTACTGTACTCTACCATACTTTATGTCGCTGAGTAAGCTATATGGTAATTATTGTTAGTTACCTTCATTACATATTCTTTCATCGTACACTTATTTATACATATGTATTTTGAGTATTATAAACTTCTAGAATAATGCCACCTAATTTTTTTTAAGTAATAGAAGATAAAATAACAAATTTGAAAAATAAGAGTTTAACTTGTTTTAGAATTTAAATTTTAATTTTTAAAAATGGTTAATTAGTTTTTTTTTGGTTCTTTTTTTGCAATATAACGTTTACTTTAATATTACATTTAAAACGACAGGGAAGGAAGAAGAAAAGGAAAGAGCAAGTTGTTGTTCCATGCTGTGTTGTAAAAAAAAAAGTATGAGACCTCCTGCTGTAAGCATGTTGCTGAACAAAACGTTCCGTCTACAATACGGTTGTGGTACTGTCAACCTAAATTCCTCTTTTTTTTTTAAAATTAAAATACCGGTTTTTCAATTAATCGGCGACACAACAATATTATATATCTACCACATCTTACAACAAGACGGACGTACAAATGGCAGGCAGATGGATGAATTAGATAGATTGATTGATCGAAATGAGTGAATGAGTAGTTGAGATCATTGAACAGACATTACAGACAGCATACATATGCACAGCTGTCAGTAAAGTTTTCTTTAGAAAAAAAAGAATTTTTTTTTTAAATTTTAAAAAATTAGATAAATTGAAACTTAAAGAAAAATGCAAGGGAATGGTGAAAATTTTGAGGAGGGGGCGGGAGGGGGGGGGGTTTCTTATTATTTTTTTCCACTCATATCTCTCTTTAGTTATTTTTATTTTATAATTAAATATTTTGTTAGCAAAAAATCAAAAAGTGAAAATGAATGATGAAATTAGCAATTTTCTCTTTAAAAAGGAGACGGTTAAAAGAGTTATGATAATTAAAGGAACATTAAATTAATAAATTTATTAATAATTCAATGAATTTGAAAGGAAAAAAGCAACTGAGCAATCTATGAAGTACTGACTGCTAAGTGAAAATTAGCATAATATTGTAATGCATAAATTTAAAACAGCTAATTTAGAAGAACAGAAATCATATTGAATGATAATAATTTGATGGAATTAAAACAGATATCAATTGAAATAGATAATAATTTTAGCGGTATGACTGATATCTAGTTTTTTTTTGAAAAAGATTTTAATTAATTTTAATTTGTTTTATTTTTGCTAATAAGAAACTTTGAGCAAAAGTATTAATTGGTGACACGAATTGTAATGAAATTCAAAATTTCGAGATGTTTATCAGCCTGAATAATTGAATGAAATTAAAGTAACGAAAAATTGTCTTACAATAATTATGAGAGATAGAATTTTTGAATATATCAAAACATAGCAATATTAATTAATTTTGTTTTCTGAGAAGTAAAATTATTTGCAGAAATTAATTAGCGATTTTTATCAATCTACTGCTTACCACCTTCTTTTTTTTTGTTTTTTTGATTTGTCAAATAATTGATTAATTATTAATTAGCATTCTTCTTTTATCATTCCTGCACTTCTCATCTATCTCTTCCTCTTTCACAACACTCATCATCGTTATCATTATATTATCAATTTAGCTATTAAATTACACTGTTAATTTTCAGGTACACGAATTATGTGATAACTTTTGTCATCGGTATGTAACCTGCTTGAAAGGTAAAATGCCAATGGATATTGTTGGTGAGGAACGTGCAAGCAGTTCACAAACACCTGTTTCACCTAGTACCGCTGCTCCTTCATCTAGTCCCTCTATGAGTACACCAATCGGGTAATTTTACTTTCATCTCTGTCGTTATAAGTATTTTAACACATTTTACTATATTAAATTATTATTACTCTAAAAAATTTTAATTTCATTAAACTTAACGCATTTTAACTTTTAATTACAAATCTTCCAGTTCGCAGTATCAGCCAACTCCCTATGAACCACAATCTGTGCCATTGCCCGAAAATACGACAGCAGTTTCATCCGGACATGATGTACAAATTTGGTTCAATTATAATTTTTTAATTTTTTACTAAATAGGTGAGGTGAGGTGGGATGAAAGTTTCACCTTTTATAATTAATTAGTTAATTAGAAGAGCAAAAAAAAAGCATAGCACAAAATTTAATAAATATATGTCTTTTAATACTGACATTATATTTTAAGAAAAAAGGAAATTAAAACTTTGAAACCCAAATTGAAGTAATTTTTAATTAATTAATAATAGCATTACTTTTCATATTATGTTAAATTTTAAATAACAATTGACTTTTATTAATTTTTAGCAATGAATACATATTTTTTTTTGCATAAATTTCTTTCAAAACTTTAAACGTTAATTTCTTTTATTTTAAAATAATACAATTAAAATGAAGTAAACGACAGAGAGAGAATATGTGTGAAGGGGAAAGAAAGAGGGAGGAAGTGAGAGAGAGAGAGAGAGATAAAATGAATATTCTAGAAGATTAAAAAATATTCGAGACGTGCCTTCATCTTATTTTCTTCACCTTTGATTTATGTCCTCATTTCCATGTTCCACTCATACTCATTATTTCATTTACCTCTTTCTCTCTCTCTCTCTCTCTCTCTCTTTCTCCCTCCATCTCCCAAATTCCTTTTCTTTTTCCACCTCCTTTTTATTACTCTTACTATAGCACTATTATTACGATTATTCTGCTCGCAAATATTCCCGTTCCGGTGAACGGTAAAAAGAAATTGGAAAAGAGCAAAAAATATTAAAATTTTAAAAAATTAAATTAAAAAATAAAAGTGAGAAAAAAAGAGGAATATGTAAAAAGGGATGGAAAATTTATTATTTTAAAAATAAATTTTTTTCCTTTATGCTACTACAATTTACGTTTATTATTTAAATGAAAATTTAAAAAAAAAGTACATTTAGTGTGATTTTAGTGCTTTTTAGTTAGCAAACCTTTTTGTTTAAAATATTTAATGGTTGAAATTAATTTTTTTTTTATCAAAAAATTTTCCCACATCCATTAACAACTGCAGTTGTTGCGAAATTTGAAGTTTTATTCAAATTATTTACAATTTTTTTCTTTTATCCATTAATTTTAAATTATTTGATCGAATGAATTGAATGAGAAATGCTGAATGGTTGATGAAATTTGTTTTAAAATTTACAAAATTATAAGAGGAAAAATTAGCAACTGCTAAGGTTCTCTTGCCAACCTTTTAAAATATCAAACCAACTGTTCTGAGAAACTTAGAGTGTGTGTGTGTGTGTGTGTGTGTGTGTGTCTGTGCCTGTCTGTCTGTGTGTGTGTGTGTATGTGCCATGAAAGCATAGATCATTGTAAACTTTACTCTCAACAAATTAAATTAAGCGTTTTTGCAGTATTAATTTCAAAAACTAAAAAAAAAAGAAAAATTTCAGCAATTTTAAACGACCAAAATTTTACCTCTCTCTCTCTCTCCCTCTATTTCTTCATCTCTGTGTTTTTTTGTGCTTTATAAACTTTATAAAATGGGATTATATGAAAATTGATGAGGGAAATGATAATTTATGATGAAGTAGTAGAAATGCACAACAATTATTATTATGCAATTTAATTACTTTTAACTAATTAGTGAATGAGCTGATATTTTGCTAAGTTGGTAAGTTACTAAGTTTTAATGAAACACAAAAAAATGTGGCCATAGGAGGATTATTTCTTTTTTTCTCTTCTATAACTGAATTAAATTTAAAAGAGAGAGGGGAGGAAAGATACGGGAAGGATGATTTCATTTCATTTTCTTTTAAAAGCATCGCCTAATTCTTATAGGTTTATTTTTTGATTCGAATTTTTTTTAGAAAGAAAAAGAGAGAGAGATAGGGGGAAAGAGAGGAGAAGGATTTATTTGAAGTGACCGATATGAAATGTTAAGAGGAGGAGGATGATGATAATGATGTTGATATCGAGATGCTAAAAATAGCCCTGCAAGTGGCCATTTTCAAGGTAAATGAAGCAGAACAAATTTGTATATACATATATATGTATATTTGATGAAAAGCGATTGAATGCTTTTAAGGGAGAGAGAGAGAGAGAGAGAAAGAAAGAAAGAAAGCGAGAGGGAAAGATAAGTGGTTAGAGGGGGAAGAATTGATTAGATGTGATTGAGTTCACTAATCGAGGGGTTAATTTCAGCTGATTGTAATAGCATTTCGCGCATTTCTATGCCTTAGAGGGAAAATTAATAAATTTCAAAAATGAAATGCTACTTTACCTTTTAAAAATTAAACCTTAATTTAATTAAATTTTTAAGTGTGCAATGAATATATGTCATTTTTTGCCCGTTCTGCAAATTCTCTAATTTATCGCTTAAGCAAGCAGTGATAGTTAGCATCATGCACTTAGACATAAATAATTTTAAGAATTTTTAAATGAAAATTTAAAATTCGTTAAGCGTAATAATGAAGCATATGAATTATTGATTTTTTTAATGGAATATTTGCAAATAAAATAAAAAGGAAAAGACGAAAATAGAAATTTGTAAATGAAAAAAACAAAAATTTAGGGAAAATGTAAAAGATTTTGTCAAATAAATAAAAATAAATGTGAAAAAAGAAATTTTCTCTAATGCTTTTTCTATTACTGAAAATCTTCCTTTTTTTCTTTTTTGTTTTTTTGTATGGCTAAATCCATTTTACGCTTGAACAAATTGCAAAACCATTAGGAAGGAACGTTTAATCAACGTGATGACACGTAGTGATTAATAGATTAAGTAATAGCACAACAGCACATCTGTTCATCGCATCTTAACGAAGCTATTCTAATTTACTTAACTATCACTATCTGTTCATCTTATGAAAGGTTTTTTCCATTCTTTTTCTCTTCCTCCCTCTCTCTCTCTCTCTTTCTGTCTGTCTACAGTTTTTCCAATTAACGCATCGCTTTTATTAGACAATTTAATGGTATAAAATGTAGTAAAATTAAAATTTAAAGTATAAATTGGTAATATTAGAAGGAAAAAGAAATAAAAGGTAAACGACATAAGTACATCAATAGTTTTTAGCGATTAATTAATTGTTTAACTCTTAATTGAAGCAATAAGAGTAATTTAAATTTAATTGAAACTTTTAATTAATATTTAATATGAATTTAATAAATTTCCTGAATTGTTCAGAGAAAGGAATTACTAAAATGATGTGTTGTTAGCGCAGATTGTATTTGAAAGTGGCAAAGATTTTAATAATTTATTGGAATCTAAACTTTTTGAATTTACGATTTCATGATTTTTTTTTTGTTAATAATTGTTTTGTGAAATGAAAAATTTACAACTATTAAGCACTAGTTATGCAAATTTCAAAAGTAAATAAATTAAATTAAAATTTTGTGAGCAGGCCAATTTAGTGATTCTTCACTTTCAGGGTTATCATGCATCAGTACACGATCTCAGCAGTGCTTCATCATCATCTGCAGTTGCAGTAGCCCAACAGCAACAACAGCAGCAGCAACAACAACAACAACAGCAACAGCAACACTCATCAACGACCCCCGATAGCCACCCTTTAGTGTTGGGCGGGGTGCCCCCTCTGACGGCTGGGGCCACCCAAACGTCCATATCGCTAACAGCCGTCAGTAGTCCTTCAGGAAGGTCGTATTTATCATAATCATAATTTTCACTTTGAAAACATTTGAAAAAATCCGAAAAATGCAAACTAATTCAAACTAAAAATAAAGAGAACACTGACATGGTGAACACGTGAACTTTGAACTTATGAGCATTGATTATAAGACAGAATTGAGTTTTAATCATTACATTAAGCAACCGAAACTTTCTTCACCATAACACTCATTTCAAAATTGCTGTTATTTGCAATAATGAAATGTGAAAAAGGAAAATAAAATGTATAATTTAAATATTACTGCTTTGCACATCTAACTAAACTAACATTCGCTTATTAAACAAAAATGAAAAAAATTGAAATTTAAAATTTACAGTTCATCAGCGGGTGGTCAACGACTTGATTCAACGCCACATTCGGTGGAAACACCGAATCAATTGCTTGCCGCTCAACAACAAGATAATGTTTCGGATACAGGTATTTGTTGATTTCATATTTTCCTCCTCCTAAATTCTCTTTTTCAAATTTTTTATTTTTGGGGACAGAAAGAAGAAATTATTGTTTGGCTTCCTTTTTAAGGCTAATTAAAGGGATAGTTGATGTTGGCCAGGAAGAAAATTTCTTCTCATAAAGTTTTAAATGAAAAATAATTCTGCATTTCTAGGATTGAATTATTTTTGGCAAAGTTATTTTTTTCATTCTTCCGCTCTTCTACTCTCCCTTTTTTCGGGTTATCTCTTTATAAGGCCAATTACTTCGACAAGTATTCTACGCTAAGCCTAACCCTACGCACAGTACCAATGTAATTTTGATGTATTAAAATTAGACGAATATTGATCCATTCTATTTAAATTTTCCATTAATCTGAAATAATCTTAAATTTTAGACATTTAATTTATTTAAAATTTACCTTAAAACAGGTTTGCTGGCTAATCTGATAATCATTTCACAGTTACAATCGTTCCGTAACAAATTACAATAGTTCATCAATATATTCAATATAATTTTAAAACAGAAAAAAAAATAATTTCCAAAAAAAAATCTTTAAAAACAACAATTTGTTCACTGTAAGAGCTAAATTATTAAGTGACAAATTTATTATCACAAATTTTTTGATAAAAATTGTAAGTTTATTTTGCGCAAATTAACCATTTCTTTTGAAGGAAATTTTGAGAGAAATTTGATTTTTTTACAAATTCGAATTTATAAATAAACAATTTTTACACAAAAAAAAATATTTTGTGCTTTCTATTTTTTCTTCTCATTCATCTCTTATTTAATTCTTTACTCATAGAATTGTACAGTACTCTCATTTCATCCATTCAATTTAATTCTTAATTTACCGGAAATTAATTTCCAAAAATTCATACTAACAAATTCATTTTAAATTTGCAACATTTCACAAATGCATATTAACTTGCAAAAGAAAAAAAAATGTTTCCCAAAATCATTTAACCAAAAAATAACAATTTTTCTAAAATACACCGCACTTGTCGATCATAATTTTCAAGCTAATTAATTAGTGTTTGTTCATGACGGATGATGGCACATGCACGTGAATTATGCAAATTCTTCTTTGCTTTTAAAAGTTTTTCAAAATTATTTGACACTCATGCAATAATTTCAATATCAAAATTATAAAATATAAACAATGGAATTAATTTGCACTTCTAAATTATTACGCGAATTTTGAAAAATTTTACTATTTTACTTCTTTTTGTATATTTTTTTTTAAGCACTTTTTTCAAAATTTGCTACCTTTGGCAACTTTGTTGCTTTTTCCTCCTTTTTTTTCATTTTTAAATAATAAAAGTTATTAAAATTTCTCAATTGAATTTACTGAATAATTTTTTTTGTGATCAATTTTATTTGTACTTTGCTTTTTTTTGGCAATGCCATTTTTTGGTTTACGCTTTATCACCTAAGTTTTGCTTTTCTGTTTTGCATGGCTAATAATATGACGCAAAGAACGAATTTGTTTGTTTGTTTGTTTGTTGTGTCAAAGTTCAGTACAAAAAGCATTATGTTGCCTTTTTTGTTTACCTTTTATTTTTGTATGCGAGTAAATACGTTTGCAGGTAACAGCAATTACGACTCATTTCTATCCTCTAGTACTTTATCCTATCATTTTCACGGATATCAGCAATTATCAAATGGAACTACTACTAGTGATTACTGCACTGATAGTATGATGCTTCATCAACAGCAACATCAAAATGACTGTATTACAGTGATACCCTTATCATTGTCAACTGATACCACTATTACTGATAGTAATACTATCACCACTACTGCTGTTACTTCTACAACAACAATAACTGCTACTACTACGCCACCGATATTAATGATTTCGTTAACAAAAAAGCATGGAATTTTCCCAAAGCTAGCAACAAATATTATGAGAGCATGGCTTTTTCATCATTTAACGGTTAGTTCAGTTCCGGAACTGATCCGGCTAGATGATGTAAAAATTAATCAGAAATAAGCAATTACACTTTTGTTACTAAAACTTTAGTTAACAAAATTTAATATATCGCGTAACTCATTTAATTGGTTATTTTTACTGGAATGAAGATGGTACGATAAATAAGTTAAAAAAATTAAGTTACGCGTGTAGTGCCAGCGTTTATTTTTTAATGTTCACGTAAGTTTGCTTTCATTGTGCTTATATTGAATGAGTGTAGTTGTATTTTATTTTATTTATCTTTTTTTTGCCGTTTGCTTTATTTTCATTTATTTATGCAAACAAAAAAAAATTGCTTATTCGTTTTTTTTCTTTACTTCACCACAGCTAGCATCACTGCCTTTGCTTGCATTCAACTAACTAATTCATTAATTTCTGCTTTTTGAAATAATTAACTTTTTTAAGAGAACAGTTTAATTTCTTAAGCGATCTCATTTTCTTGTGTTTTCGCTCTTTTCCTCTCTCCCCCTTGCTCTCTTTCTCTCTCTTTGTGAAATAAGTTATGTATAATTTAAATTTATCACTGCTAATTGTAAAAGTATACAGGTCTAGACATTATTATGAGTAAATTCAAAATTTGTTGAAATAATCTATGAAATATACAATGATAATATTCTTTTGAAATAAAAATTTGAAAAAAAAAATTAGCCAGCGAACCTTAATTACTACGGAATTAGTGACTATTACGCAAGACCTAATGACTTAGAATAGTAAGATTAAATTTGAGATTGGTTGGAAGGAGTAAATTGTGAAATAAGCAAACTAATTTCTTCATAAAAAAATTATTATCATATTTACGTAATTTGTTTTTCGGTTTTCCATTCATTCCAGAATAAAAAAAAAGTAGGGTGGTAGCCACGTAGTGTTTCCAGGTGATGAATCGTTATCGATGTGCGGTTCGCTAAATGATGACGGCGGTAGGGAATCGGTTCTAAGCGAAGGAAATACCGGAAGCGGTGGTGGTTCGGCAACCGGTGCAAATAAACGAAAAGTACCAAAAGTTTTTTCAAAAGAAGCGATCACCAAATTCAGGGCATGGCTCTTCCAGAATCTTACTGTAAGTTTTAGATCATCCGCCAAAATATTCAATAGGTAATGAATTAAAAATTTCATCTCTCTCCCTCTGTCTCTCTCTTTCTGTGCATTTTTATCAAAATGCTTTCTTTCATTTATCAGTAGCACAGTGATTTATCAGTAGCATATAAATTTATCAGTAGCACATAAAGAATACTAAACAATTATTTAACCGAATGCATGTTATTGAAATATCTGAATTCTGAAAGTATTTAATTTAATTTAATACTTTAATTTAATACTTGTAAAATTTATTTATCATTGCAAGAACTTTCATTGGATTGTAACTTTGTGTCACATCATCCATGCAGTTACTGTTATCAGCATTATTCTCCTCTTTTTCACTTCTTATTTTCGCTGTAGTACAATATCAGTATTGTCTTATCTTCACTTATTATCATATCACTCTTCAATGTGTATGCGTAGGTGTGATAGTAATGTTTAGGGCTATTGATATGATAGTAACAATAAGTGGTAATTTTTCAAAACTGTATTTGTGTCCTTGAAATAGCCAATTTATGCGTTTGCAAATGAAAATGATAGGGTTACGGTAATTGCTTTTTTTTAATTCACCGCTGGAAGTCAATCGTTTTGGTGAGAATTTTCATTCCTTTTTTTTTCTTCTTTTTTAAAAGAGGAATTTTGTCTGTGAATTGAAATGGCAAGGTTTGGCGTTCGTATGGCTTAGAGGGAACAAAAAGGGAAAAACAAAATGACTGTGAAAATAAAATGTGAAATTCGCATGAAATTTAAATGCGAAAATAACACTATTTAGTGGATGAAAAAAAGAAACGAAATAATTTAGAGGAAAATGCAATTTCGCTACTGCACCTTTTTATTTCTTCGTTTTTTTAAGGGCCAACTTATGGAAGTGATTTTTTGAAATTTTTTTTTTGATTAGCTTTTATTCATAAAAATTTTTTCTCTTGTTGTTTACGTATTGTTTATCTTTGAAAAAAAAAGGGTTTCTTTAAGCTTATTTATTTTTTGTTGTCTCTTTCGAGATCACTAAATTCAATTCTGATATGTATATTTTTTGTTAACAAACATATTTTTGATTAAATTCAAAAATATAACTTTATTTAACGAATAATTTTTAATAATACATTTTTTTTGTTCAGGTGAATGAATTACAACGATTGAAACAAATATAACTTTCACCAAAATATAATCATTCCTTAATAATTGATTATTAAATACGATTTTTGCCTAATTAAAATTGAAAATGTGAAATTTTCTTCTTTAATATTTCATAATTTCCTTTCTCTTGCACTTTTTTCTTTCATTCATTTGCTAATTTTATTGCTATTTTAAATGTTTTATTATAATTTTGGTTTTTTTGAGTATTTCTTTTGTTGCTAAAAAAGAAAAAAAAGGCTACTCGAAATTTTTGAAAATTTCCATTCAATAAACGAAAACAATTGCAGTGATGCTAGTAGTATTGTAGTAGAGTGTTTCCCACTTCTTTTATCTTCCTCACTTTAAATCAATTTAGATTCTTCTTATAAGCAATTTAATTTTATAAAAAAAAATTTTTTTCCCTTTTGCAAATAATGCTTTTAAATTTTAGCATCCATATCCGTCTGAAGATCAGAAAAAGCAACTTGCACATGAAACTGGCCTAACAATACTACAGGTTAATAATTGGTAAGCTTTAATTCTAAGTTTTCTTTTCTTTTTACTTTTTTATAACTTTCACAAGGTGTTACTGTGGTGGTGTGCTACCGTAGTAATGTTAGAAACAAACTTTTTCTAATTTTTAGTTTAAGTTATTACGGTACAACAGACATGGAATTTAATGTATGCCACTCATCGTTTGTTTTATTGTCGAATTTCATCTGAAATTATCATTTACCACAAGCATTTTTTGCTAAAATATAATATAAAAAAAATTAATTTTCATAAATTTAAACTTTCTATGAGCATTTTATCATTCATTGTATGAATTAAAAATTAAATTTTAGGACATTAATGTTATTTTAAAATTATTTCTTTTAATGTTAGAAATTTAATTCTGTGAATCTTACAATGAAGTTGAATTAAATTCGTTTTCTTTCACTGAAAATTAAAGTCTGTTATTGAAAACGAGGAAGAAAAAGGAATGGCTAATGTTAGCTTGAGAGATAGCAAATTTTTGAACATAAGGGATGATGCATTAGGGTAATTAAAATGGATGGATCACATGTTAATTGCTTGTTTCTTCCTTCCTTTCTATTTTTTTTAATTTACAGATAGATTTTGAGTGACAGTTGTGGTACCATTTGGGAAGAGGGAGAGAGAAGGGGTGAAATAGGTCAGCTAAATATTAGGTGCCATTGATTTTCAGACATGACAAGCTAGTATTTGGAGGGGGGGGGGGTAATTTCCTGCATTGCTTATCAGCAACAACCGCATATTTCACTCATTCTATCCTCTCCTCATAAATTCTTCCTGAAATTGGGGGAAAGGGAGAGGAGAGGAAAGTAGCGAACATACTACAGTAAAAAGAAACCTGAAAGTATTTTTGTTTTTTTAAGAAAGAGGAAAATTGTAAGAGATAAGTAAATGTGTAGAGGGAATAAAAAATGAAAGTATAAATTAAACAAAATAAATTTAAAATCGATATTTTATGAATGAAAATATTTATACGAAATAATATGAGTAGTAAAATCTGAGAAAGAAGGGTTTAGCTTAACAAGCTTTTTCTTTACTTTTCCGAAATTTGTTTGTTGTTCACTAATTTGTTTATTATTTTTACTTTTTCACATTTACATTTATTTAAATTCATTTCTTTTGCAGTTTTATATTCTAATTTTCGTTTTGTTTATTATAGTTTTTTTTTCTTTTACTTATAATTAACTTAATACGATGCTCCTAGGAATCGCTTATTAAAATTAAAAAGAAACTAGTGGATTGATCGATTTAATGAAACTTAATAACCGGTAATTTAGGGATAATTATATTAGATGATTATCGTTCACTGAAATTAATCTACGTCATTACGATAGTATTTTCGATAAATAAAGAAATAAGTAGGGAAAATGAATGTATATGGTCATTTTTAAATTAATTTTACATTTTCAAATTTTTAACTTTAACTGTTTCTTTTTGTAAATTGCTTTAAAAGTTCTTCTTTTTTTTCCCCAACCGTTGAAATACGCAAAATTTTGAGAGCCACCCAAACAAATTTGCTTATTAATCTTTTAAAAATTTATTCATTCAAATTTGTTATTGACAATTTTGAAGATTGAATTGTTGAAGCTAATAGTTAGTGGCTGGGAGTGAGTAATTATCATATTATACGGTGGATGGAGCAGCTAACATGGCGTTAAATTGAAGTGATATTTTAATTCTTTGGCTATTTTTCACGCTAATCGCAATTATTTGACGCATTTACGCTCAAATAATTATTTGGTCGCACTTTGCGACAAATGGCCGTCTCACTTTTTCGCTTATTTTAAAATTAAAATTTATTGATTTAAAGGAGTTCAAAAGGGCGAAACGTATTGGAAATGAAATTTACAGAATTTTTAGCTTTTAATAAAAATTTTATCGATTAATACAAATGAATAAATATCATATTATTACTATTGTGGTATTGATTTTTACTGTATTATTCAAAGTTAAATTGAAAAATTTTTAGTTAATTAATGTACAGGAAGCTTAATTCCATTTCACATTTAATTAACAAAATCATTGAAATTAATTAAGTGACAGCTACACTGCTTTAATGTGAAGCTTCGATAACATGCAAATATCTCAATTACTATAATTAACAATGTTTTTCGGTAAATATTACCGAAAAGCAAGAAGATAGTTACAAACGTACCGAAATGGAAATTGAAAAGGAAATGTATTAGAACTAATCCATCTAACTACTACTCTACGTGGCTTTGTCATTACTTTTCAAATTACTTCTTCCTTTCGCTATTTTATTATTTTGAATTTTGAAAAATTTACTATTGAAATTACATGGGAAAACATGTGGCAATTAATTCTTTCTTCTCTTTTGAGAAAGACCGACAAATTTTTCTCTTTTTAGCACTTTAGCTTTATATATGCAAAATTGAATTTACTTGTATTTTTTCAGTTAATTATGTTCTTTTGGAAATTTTTGTAAAAAAATTTCGCTATTAAATGAAAAGAAAATTAGTTAAAATTAGTTGTTATTACTTTTTTTTTTAAAAATATAGTTAGGTGAGAATTGATAAGTCAGAAGTAATTCTCTCTACTAATGAACAATAAGTGCTGTTTTCCAGAAAATTTCTTTCCGGAAAAATTTTACACACAGAGTACAGTAATTATTAATTATTGCTGTATTGTTCCAACCGATATTATTAATTAACTTAGACTAATTAGCACTTGTAGCGTTACTCTTTTTTGATCGTAAAAGTTGGAAAAGCAATAAAATCGTAGAAAAAGTTAAGAAGTCTATTATTATAAGCTTACTTTGATTGTATACAGTACTTTTAGAGGGAAACTCCTAGGGAGCAATGATTTTCCGCGCAATCATTTCATTTTTCGTTTTTTTCTTTTTATTAAATTTTTAATGAATTGTTTCGAAATGAAATTTCTGTATTTTCAAACATACTCGTACATGCAGTCATTTTAATTTATGTTATTTATTTTTTTGAAATATTTAATTTTATTTCTCATTTGTGTTTCGCTTTCGGTTTATTTACATTTACAGTATTGTAATTATTTATTTATTTATTTATCATTGTTTTTCAAAACCATTTATTTTTATATTTATTATTTTCAAAATGGTTCTTCAATTTCATTTTAATAAAATCTGTACTTTAATTCATTCCTTTTAATTTCTAATATTATCATATGATAATGTTTATTATCACTGTCACTTCAGCAACAGCAAGGACAAAGCGAAGTATTTGGATGATCGATTTTATGTTCTAAAACTTCAGGAGAGATGCAAATCGCACACCGTATGATTGATTAGATTTTTAACAGAGGAGACCTTAATGGGAGAGAGAGAGGGAGAGAGAGAGAGAGAAAACAGAAGGGAATAGGAAGAACGATGTGTTCATCCTCAGCTGTTCATACCGTATCCTTCATTTAACCTTCCACCTCTCTTCCCCCACTTTTAAAATCTTAATCTTAACAAAAATATATGATACATTTGATGTAATACATTTGGGATTTGTAATAAGCTTTTACTACGAACGATATAACTGATAGCAAAAGATAAGGAAGTAAATGAGAGAAATAATCTCTTGGGAGAGGAAAAAGAAACGGAGAGATAAAGAGAGAGAGAAAGAGAATTGCCATATTTGCGAGATTTGCATAATTCAATAATCTTACAAAGCAAAATCCCGAAATTTTGCACTATAAGTAGAAATGAATTTTAGAATATATGAAAATAAAATTAATGAAAATGCTTTCATCCTTATAGAAGAGAGGAAGAGAGAGAGAGAGAGAGAGAGAGGGATAAAAAGGAGAAAAGATTCGATTTGAACTGTCACAGAGTTCGTTAAGCAATGAGGAAGCAGCCTTGAAAATGATGAATTATCGCAGCTGTCGGAGGAGAAATTGGTGGACAAATGGAAGGAATGAGAGGGGGCAGTTTGGTGTGTGAGGGGTTTGATGTTTGGGAAAATAAGTTGGTGATAATGATGATGATGATGATGATACTATCAGGAGAAGGATAAGAGCAGTGAAGAGGAAGAAGAGGGAGAGAGAAAGAGCAAGAATGATGTCTTTCTGGTTTATATTTAAAAATTTTCTTTTGATCAAAATTAAACTAATAGAGGGGTTTTCCTTCCGTCTCTTTTGATCATATCACTCTTTTTCCCTTCCCTCTCCCTCTTTGTCTTATTGAAATAGTTCTCTTTCCTTTAATACTCATCAGTTTTTGATTAATTTTAGCATATTGGAAATTTAATATATTGGAAATAATAAAAGGTTAAAGAGAAAGAACAATTAATTATTAAACAATTATAATTAAGTTAATATTTAAGTAATTGTTAGAGAATTAGTAATTTTTGAAAATTACTTTCTGCTGTAGTTTTTTTTCCCTTCCTCTCTCTCTCCCTCTCTTTCTCTCTTTCTTTCAATTCCATCAGTTATAATGTCATAGCATGGTATTTTCTTCTTTTATTGGTCCTTGACACCTATTTGGAACAGAAATTATTGATGATTTGAAGAGTGAAAATTGTTAGTTGTGAAGAGAGAGAGAGAGAGAGAAAGAAAGGGAAAAAAGAACGGGCAGACAAATATAACCAAAAAATAATATGAAATTTTTAATGAATGACTAATTAACATTTGACAATTTTAAAAAAAATTGTTGGGACATATTTTTATCGTTAAGTTTCAATTTATTTAAATTAATTTACAATTATAATCTGTTACTCATTGAAATTATGAAAAAACTTCAAATTATTCAAATATCTCATTGTTATCAGCAAATTTAGACTGATCGTATTAACATCAAAAAATACTATACGTGACAATAGCTAATAATTAATTACATGCTAATTTTTAGTGCACTATAAAATATTATTAGCAAATATATTTAAAAAAATTAAAAAAAAGGCTGACGCCTTTATAAGTAAGTATTTGGGTTTTATAAGTATCCGAGAATTCTATAGCGTTATCAAACGAACGTATTTGAGATTATCATTTCTTAAAAAACAACACGTACAATACGTATCATTCTTTACGTAAATGTAAGATTTACAGTGACGTTTATTATTTTTATAGAATAATTTTCAAAGTTTTTACTATGAACTTTCTTGTCATTTTTTTTTAAACTTTGAATTCATTTTTTCATGTTGTCAGAATTGATGGGAATATTGCAGCTTTATCGAGAACACTCATCAACTTTATCATTTTCTTTTTTTTTTGTTTAAAGAAAAGAAACCGTTTTGAAACACTTTTTTTGTTTTTGCAAAAATGTAGTAGATGAAGTGGAACGAAGCAATTTATATAACATTGAGAGATTTTTTGAAATGTGAAAAGTGGAAAGGAAGAGAAGACGGAACGAAGAAGTAAATGTTACGAGGCACATAAGTATGTTTAATCGTAGTTTACGTAATGCATGCAAATAAAAATATGAAAAAATGGAATACATGAAAATTGAAATTTAAAAATTTCAATGAAAATGTAAATTTGAAAAGTATACCGTGTTGTTTAACAACACTGGGAATATTTGGTAGTGGAAAAAATAGAAATTAGTTCCAAAAGATTGAAAAGTTATCTGTTCTCACATATTGATATTACTAATTGCAGTTTGAAATTTTATTTAAAATAAAAAATAAAATTACATAACTTTTTTAGATTCATCGAAATAGTTACCGATAAACAATTGCAGCAGCGAACTATTATTACTGTTTGATTGCTTAACTGATACGATGTTATTAGGAATGGCAAAGATAATATAATGAAAATTTACGATTTGATTTTTGATCAGATTTATGTACCTTTTATGGGAAAAGAAGTAGGAGCAGAAGGTGTAGTAATAAAACATTTAAAGTGAGAGGGAACAGAGTAGAAAAGTAATAAATTTAGTGAATTGCCAAAAATAATTGATGAAAGTTTTGGAGTGGAAATTTTTACGGAACATAATAAAACATTAGATTACAATAAGGAATGATATAAGACGATTATTGCTACTGTATGCATCAAATTATAGTTCATTTTTTTTCTTAAACTGAAATTTAAAAATTTTTACAACAAATGTTCGATAATTTTTCTTTTCATTTTTTTCTCTCAATATATTTCTCATAATAATATAGGAAGCAATCAGTTGAATGAAAGAATAAGTGAATTGAGTTATTTTGAAATATTAGTTTTTCAACGAATTTAATTTAAATGAATGATTTGAATTTAAATGAATGAATGAGTAAATTGAAATATTTTAAAAGATACTTAAAATATTAGTGTTGAAATGAGATGAATTAATTTGGCTTTAATTGTTTTCATAAATTCGTATCATTGATAGGAATGGATAAATTAGAATTTGAAATGAAATGAAAATACTTTAATGAACTCTTTTTTCCATACTACCTGTAAGTGGCTCAGTGAGAGAGAGAGAGAGAGAGGGAGAGAGAGAGTGCTGTTTATAGCACTACAAAATTATTTTTATTCATTTTGTTGGCATATTCATTTCTGATAGATATATTGTTGCAATTGCTATTAAATGATACTGAAAGGAGTCATTTTATGAGGGCAATAAAAATTACAACTTATGGCATTCAGTTTGATTGATATGAGCGAAGGAACTACTCGGCGAAGAGACGGGAAAGTTTTGCTGAAACAGTTGAAAATCAACTGGTTGTAAATGCTTTTAAAAAAAAGAAGTAATTGTAATTTGTAAAATTTGGAATTTAATGAACGAAAAAAATTTTATAACTTTTGCAAATATTTCATTTGCAATATTTATAAATTAAAAAATTTATGGTAAAGTAATTGCGAGCCATTAAAAGATAGCATAGAAGGGGAATTCTCTAACTCTTAACTTATTAATTTAGAAAGAAGTTAAACTATGAATAAGCTTAAACTGTCTGTTGGACAAAATTTGAATTTAATTAGTTAACTGAAATTGTGTCAATTACTTTATGTTTAGAAAGAACAAAAAAATTTTCGTTTCAATCGGTAAAAATATTTGTTAAATGAGATTTGTATTCTTGAAATATAAAAAGATATAAATTGCTGTTAGCAGAAAATTGAAATTAAAATGAAACTATCGCAGCACATATTTGTATATTTATTTGAGGAAAAGAAATCGAAATGGTGAAATCAAAAATGAAAAAAGAATTGAATACTCAATTTATTTATAGAATTTTCGTTCAAAGAATTAGATAATCAGAATTCATTTTTTTGGATTGAATGATTCATTCATTCATACGAGAATTTTACGCAGAATTTTACAGTGAATTCGAATTTGAAATACTATTTATTAGAGCTGACAGAAGAAAACAATTTTACAGTGAATTTAATATAATTTATTAACTCTAATTTGTATGCGATATAATATTAATCGATTTCCTGCAGGTTTATTAATGCTCGACGAAGGATTGTTCAACCAATGATTGATCAAAGTAATCGTGCTGGACGACCAAATGGTGTGAGTGTTTTTAAAAATCGGAGGAGGAAGAATAGCGGTCAAAGTCCTGGTCCATCACCTGGTCAGTTAATTTTAATTACCTTTTTCTTTTTTTTTAGTTTTTATTAAAAAAACTCTGATTTGTCATGGATAGATATTTTTCAGTGGATATTAAAATTTTTGTAAGCAAAATATAATAATATTGTAAGCAAAAAAGGACAGCTATTGTTTTTATATATGTACTGAAAGAACAGTATTAAGAAGAGTATTCAAGTAAGCTACTGAAATTTACAGTAATTTTTATTTTTATTCTTTTTCTATTTCACTAGCACTATTTCTTACTTCTTACGGTATAGTACAGGTGTAGACTACTTACTGTTTTTGAAAAATTTCAATTCAATAAAATTATTATTCTTAGTGGAACGATTTGAAGAGTCGAAAAGACTCAGTTGCATATCTCTTAATTCCTATTATTCATATATAAATAATTTTTTAATTATTATAACTATGTTTGCTAATCAAACCGTTTACTGAATTGCAATATCAATTTATCTCCTTTTATGTCGTTAGTATTTTTTTCATTTCATAAATTAAAACATTTCAGATTTGCTCGGTGTTGGTCATACGTACAGTCCGGACAGTAATCAATTAAGTGCAGCGGCAGCAGCGGGTTATCCGGCGCAAGCAATGTTTCCGAGTAATCCTTACGCAGCCGGTATTGCTCATCCAGCATTCACCAATCCGGCGTATGTTTACATCTTATTTTGATTTTTTTTTTCGTTTTATCAGTTGAATTTTAAGTTTTAATTTTTAAAAGACACGAATCGGGTAACTGCATTTAAACATATTTTTATATATATAACTATATTTATTTAAAGTTTTAATTCGCTATCTATTCTCTTGGTATAGTTTATTGTTGTTATTAATTCCTAATATATTGCAGTATTCAGCTTGATGTAGCATTTAATTTAATTGCATGTATTAAAGACATATCCAAATTTTAATTCATTTTCTACGGTAGGATTGTTTAATTGCTTGTTTAGAAGGTCATTTTTCCTTTTTTGAAAATGATATATTAAACCTTATAGATAGGAGAAAAAAATTATTGTAATTCATAAAATTTTTCCAAATGATCATCACTCTTTACTTCTACTCTCATTTTACGTTAAATAATAGCGTTGGACGTGTGAGTATAATTATTGAGGAAGAAAATCCCGGAAAACGAATAACGGGAAGGTTTTTTTTCTACGGAACTATATTATTAATAATACCTCATTCTTCTATCCGACAGATGTTTTTAATCACTTTCTAAAGCGATAATTATATTTTTCGTTTAAATTTTTTTTTTTTGCAAAAATAGTTTTCCTTGAAAAATTTAGTTGTTACATTAAAATAGTATTAAAATTTAGTGAATAAATTAGAATTTAATAAGCGAATTTTATTTTAAGCCCTAATAAATCATTTTTCCATTTTCAAATAAAAACATTTGTTAATTGCTAAAATATAATGAAATAAATTGTATATTTTGAAAAAATTTTAACTTTAATATCAAATTAAAGTTCCCTTCAATACGAAACAAAAAAAAGAGGTGATGTGTTTTACAGTGCGCTAACGGGCCACATGTTTATGCCGGGACCGATGAGCCATATGATGGCACCGTATAGTGCGGCACAAACACAGATGGGCGCAAATGTATGGATGGAATCGTTGATGCCAGGCCATATGTCTATGGATGCATAAATATGGTTATCACAAGACACGTACGGGGAGTTATTCAAAAGGATCACTTTATGGTATCTCATTGAGGTACAGTGCGGATCCGGAAGGAAACAAAAAAAAAACGAAAACTCCGAAGCTCCGGAAAAGATCCGTGTAGTGAGCTGATTGATTAATTGAAATATTTTCAACGTGGAAATGTATTTGGAAATGCACACGGATAAAATAATTAAACCATAATAGTAATATCACAGATCGATGATAGGATGAAGATAGAGGAAGAGGATACTGTAATCAGTCAGTATATTCGACAGTATAGCAGATATTTGATTTGTTTATATTTTCTGTCTTCTTCTTCTTCTCTGTCTCTCTCTCTCACCCTCTATTTCTTCCTTCCTCTCACTTTTTTTTGCATTAATTCTAAAAAGTAAGTGGAAAAAAAATGGATGAGATGAGATGAGATGGTAACAATGAAAAGGATAAAAAATTTATTTCTTTTACTGATAATATGTGCAAGAAATATTTTAATTATAAAATTTACTTGTAAATTTAATTATGTTTTTATTAATTTACAAAATTTTTTTTGCTTTTAATAGTAGAAAATTTTCTCAAAAAGCAAAACGAACTCATTTTTTCTTATAAATGTTATTAATTATTAATTTTTTTAATTTGCTCAAATTGAATTTTCGAACTCAGTTCTGCATATTTCGGTGTGTTTTTCCATTTTTGCGAAACGTTCTTTTCTGCTTTTTTTTTGCATTTTATTTCTTTTGTTGCTTCTTATATATTTGAAAACTGAGTAATTCGTTGTTACTTTTTGCTAATTTATGAGACACATTTGATAAAAATATTAGCAAAATTTTTGATTTTACTTACCACTTACTTGTTTGTGTTTGAATTTTGAAATTCTAAAAATTCAAACATTTTTTTCTGCACTCTTTGATATATGTTAAACTATTAATACAAATAGCGCCAACCATTCGAAATATTATTGAAAAGAAAAGGATAGTAATGATAGTGATATTATTACTGTTGTAATAATTTAAGTTGTTTGGAAGAAAAATTTTTTTTTAAAAAAAAAATCTCTCAAAAAAAATCCCAAAAAAACCAGGCTAAATTTTATTTGCTTTCTCTTTCAGCAATCCATCTTTCGTTACAATTTATATGAAAATTAAATTAAAATGTGAAATTATTCTATTTTTGGACGTGCAATTTCATTATGAAATAAATTAAATTTACAATTTATTCAAAAATAGCAAAACATAAAATTACTTTTTCTCATTTAAGCTTATTAACGAGAGGTGTATTGATGAACCATTTCTAATCATTTTCTTCAAGTTCTTTAATTTTTTTTTTGAAATCAAATGAAATGCTAACTAATTGGGAAAAAACGGTAATTTGCATACAGTCCTGAACATATGAACTCAATTGATAGGCCGGTGGAAAAGAAAGATCTTCGATGTACGATGCTTAGTATTTCCTTGCTTTAGTGTATCAGTGAGAATGATAAGTACAGTATACCTTACAGTAATGTGATAGACTTTTTAAGTATCGTTTTCTAGCAACTTCTTTTTTTTTTAAAAATATTTTTCTGTTAAATACTTTTATCGTAAATGCATTACAATCATTTGAATGAAAAGAAAAAGAAAGGAGATGGAAAGTATCAGTTTACTAAAGGAATGATATTATTAATCGATTAATTAATTATATAAGAACTGTACTTATTGTTTATTCTATCATTATTATCACTAATACTATTTTCATCACTAATATTATATTAATATTGTCGAATATACAGGGCGCTTGCTTTTCTTTTTCTTGAAAATTTTTTTTGTTTCATTTTTTTGCACACAACTTTTTTCCCTTTCATGTTTTTCCTCCTACTCTTCCATCCTCTTTCACCCTCTCTCTCTCTCTCTCACTGTTCCTCTCTGAATGTTATTCATTTCAATAGTGGAAAAAATAATTTATATTATCATTTTGTTACTATTTTTTTTGTGATATCCGTAATGTTAGTGTTAAATATCCGAAACAAAAGCATACGGAAATGCTAATTAAAATTTAAAAATAAAAAATATGAAAAGAATGTGGTGAAAAGCATATAGCTAAAATTAAATTAGTTTAGGAAGTAATCCTTCATTTTCCTCTATTTCCTTCAAAATTTCCATGCGCCCTTTTCCGTTCCTTCTCTCTCCCTCTCTCTCTCTTTCTCTTTCTTCCTCCAACCTTTTCAAGACCAACTTTTTAAAATTCAATTAGCTGTGGAAATTAAAAGTACAATTTAATTTTTTTTTATTTTCCGGCAGAAAAAAGAAAATTTTTCATTTCCGTTTCCTTTTTTTCCTATGACGCGGGCGCTATTTATCCATGACTGTTTTGTTTCCCATTCTTTCGTACTCAAATATGCGTGTAATTTTGTTTACTTGTTTGTTTATTTATTTATTTTCTTTCCGTCTTTTTTTTAAAAAAGAAAAATTTCATCTAACAATTTTATTTCATTTATGTTAAATTATTTAACTAATGAAGCAAAAAAAATGGATTAAAAAGATTGAAGATGAAATTTCAAATTTAACTAAGCAATTTAAGCAAAGTTGCAATTTTGTCTAAATTTTTTTCCATTACAGTAATGCATTCGACTAGCTATTTAATAATATTATTGTGTTATTTAAATGCTTCAGTAATTACAACTTATGCTGATTGGAACAAATGTATTATTTCATGTAAGTTGAGAAGATTTAATTTACATTTTAAAATTCTTTATTGTTCCATTTTCTGTGAACGGCGATACCTAATGTGTGATAATGAAATAATTGTTAAATAATACAAGGGAATTTGAAATAATTTCTCAACTTTTTTTATGAAATCTTTGGATGTTCCAGTTTTCCATTACTTTATTAGTTCCATTGAATGATTAGGTTATATTTGTGATTATATGCAAAAGGCATAGTATATTGTTAAATGTTTGAATTTATCATTATCAATTTGATTTGATTTGATTTATCATCGATTACATTACATGTCTTCTTCGCACTACAAAATTTTATTTTTCATTTTCGTACTTTTTCGCTTTTTTTTGTCATTTCGTCTTTTGTGTTATTTAATTGATAAAAATTTTATTTGCTGTGAGTTTTTATGAACAAATTCAATAAAAATATTAAACATTCAGAAGTTGTGCTCTCTTTTCCGACCAAATTTTTTACGTGAAAAATTGACGAAAGGATGTCGAACAAAAAAGTTGAATTAAAAAAAGATCTCAATCAAAAATCTCTATTGCTTGAATTTTTAAAACTGCAATTTTTAAATTTCAGATATTTAAAACATTCACACCTTTTAGCTAGCGGGACACGCTTACATATTTTAGTTAAATGAATTGGCCGACAATTAAATGGCAATGTAAAATTAAAATTTCAATTTTCATTCGATAATTACTCAAAAAGCTGTGTGCCGAAAGGAGGTTTTCCGTCCTGTTTTACATCTATCTTCTTTTTTCTTTGTAATTTTGTAAAAATTTGCAATTCCATTCAAGCATTTTGCAACGATGCAGCAATTGAAAAGTTAATGTTTTGCTTAAAGTTAATTTTAAATTTTCCTTTATCTAAATTTTCTTTTTTTTGAAAATACTACTGTTATTTTATCTTTTGTTTAATTCGATGAAATTTTTGTCCTATTTTCTTCCTCAATAACTGATTAAATGATTAATTAAGTTCAACAAAGATACGCGAACAATTTAATAATAGTAGCAATAATAATAATAATAACGGTAATAGTAGCAGGTAATATAACAAAAGTAATAGTGACAGTAGTAGTAGTAGTCGTTGTAGGTAATATAACGATAGTAATAATAATAATGGTAATTATTAGTGTGATACACACGTGACAGTTTACCTGCTTTATATATAACAAAAGGATTGAAATCAATTCAGGTGTGTATCACACTGCGTACCTTTCGAAGTCTATGAATAATCTATGATCAGCGGCCGTCCGTTGTCACTTGTCTCCTGTCGGCCGTTCAAACTGTCATTCAACCGTTTCTATTTTTTGTCATTCTTCATGTCCTTGAAACACTGGTTGATGGAAAAGTGATAAATCAAACTTTAAGATCACTTTGAAACGGAGCAATTGCTTGCCATACATCACATTTCGTACATTTTCATTTTGTTCCTATCAGATTTATCAGTTCCGAAATGATAAATGCACTTTGAAATATGTCAAAATACGATGTTAAACAATTTTGTTGATTAAAATAATTAATGCCTTACGTTTATCATTGCTCACTATTGGTATGGCACTATTTTAATATATTAAAATACAATTTTCACTAAGCGTTTAGATTATATGTATGAGTGAATATAATATAAATAAACTAAATTTAAGTTTAAATAAAAAATTAAATCAATTGATTGATCGTTGCCTTTTTTTTCTATTAAAAATGATTGTCTAAAAGATATTTATTGTCTTTTTAGTTAAAATGGAATCAATGAAATATGTTTGTTTTTTTTTGTGTTGAAATTTGCACTGAATTTTTCATTGTAAATCGGTGAGAACAAATTTCCTGGAAAAGCATTTTGCATTTTCTGTTTGTCGTTTTACTTCAGAAGGATTATCAGCATTTTCAATCCTAACACTATCGAAATAATACTTAAAACAAACACAAATTGGAAATCATACTAATTGATTGATTGAAATTTCTAATAATTGAAAATAATGAAAGATAACTAAATTTTAAACTTTTAACTTTATTCTAAGTGTCATAGTAAAGAAGCAGATAAAGGATAACAGTCATCGTCGTACGTTAAAAATGGGCAAAACATAAGTGAACAATCAGAATACAACAGTTCGTTGGATATGATCACCGAATGTTTATATGTTTACTTTATTGACAACAAACGTTCTTATTACCATCCGTATTTTACAGCAAAAAAAACTGTATTTTACAGCGTACTGTATCACTTACGGTATCTTTCACAAATAAATAAATAAATGGTGAATGAAAAGAAAAATTGCTGCTTGAATTGATCAAAAAAGTTTATCGTAGTTTTTTTTCAACTTTAATCTTTAACCTTTTTAATAGCTAATTAAAATTAATTTCCATTACAAAAACTAACAATAAAATATGCTCTAACAGAAACACAGCATCTGCTACGATGAATCACATCCCATAAATAAATGAATATTGTCTAATAATGACAACCGTATTTTACAGCGTACTGTATCACTTACGGTACCTTTCAAAGCAGAATTTGGCTCTCTTACCATAATTTATCTCCATTGCTATACAATTCTGATCATTTTAGTTAATATTTGATTCATTGTTTCACTAAAAAAATTATTTTATAAAGAAATATTTTTTTCTCTTCTTTTCGAAACTTCTTCATTACCTGTCATTTCAATGTTTTGAAATTTTAAATGGGAATTGTTCAGCTAAATTAATTAATAAATGTACTGTTTCATTTAAATTCAAATAAGATAAATTAATTTATAAGAATATTTGTATATGTTCACTTATACAAAAGTAATAAACAAACGTATTTTTAAACATTATACGGAAATTTATGTAATTGAACATAAATATACTTTACGATTGTTCGCCTTGATCGGATTGCTCCAAATCTTCAGATCCGGTTTTTGATCCTTCCTCACTGCTAGATTCTGTTTCTGTCGACGAAACTTCTGATGCTTCATCGGATATGCTTTCACTTCTACAATACGCTTTATTTTTATTTTATCACGTGTTTCGATACGTTCGTCTTTCAATCTTTTTTTTTTTAAATCTGACAGTTTTAAACATGAAAGTATTTGAATTAAAATTGTGAAAGTGTTTCTGACCTTTTCACTTGTGTGACTTGCGGTGTTGCAGTATGCACTTCGTCATCTCCAAACAGCTAAAGTTATTGAAATTGAGAAACAAACAACACAATTCTCTTTTTTTGAATATTTTTCAACATTAGCTTATTTTTTACCCAAAAATAACATAACCTTTCTGAGTACTAATTAGCAATTTTTCGTAATGTAAATAAAAGTAATAAAAAGTGTTCAGATCTGATGGTTTTACCAATTTTTCACCAACATATTAATAGTAGAAAAGCAGGAAGCATACTTTTTTCTCCAATTCATAGGATAATTTTGGTATATCTTTGTTAAACAGTATACTGTCACCTAAAAATGTTATTCAAGTATGAAACAATGGCGGTAATAATAATAGCAATAACTGTTACTATTATCATTTTGCTATTTCAAAATGTTAAAAAAAATAAAACGCAAATTAAAAATGAATGTTAACAACAAATTCTATTGAATTATAAACAGGCAGCTCAAATATGAATAAAATGCGAATTAGTTTCGTGAAATTTTGAAGTCAAATGAAAAGAATTCACCGCAAAATATCGAATAAAGCATTAAATTAACAAGCAAATAAGGAAATTTAATTTTTATAATAATTTTCTAATTTTAATGAATTATTTTTACTAATTTAGCAAATTTATGCATTTTATGTCATACTATATTTATTTAAAGTTAAAAGTTAAAAAAAGTTACCAAAATAAAAAGTTACCAAAATCACTACACGTAACAGATTTTGTTGATGCCGATCGTCGTGCTTCAATTAACATTTTACGCTTTCGAAGTGTACGAGAATGCACCGATGATTCCTGTGTCACCTACAGTACTCAATCATTATAATAATGTTACAGAACATTTATCGTATTTTCATCTTTTGGTTCCAATAAACTAATTTAATTATTTGCGATTACACGTCTTACGATCACGTCTTACAACTTATTACACGACAATGTAAGTTTATGGTGTAAGGTAATAATGTTGATTATTGTGTAAGCCTACAGTGCATGATACGAATAAGATTTATGATTTCGTACTACATTTGTTAATTACTTTATATTGCATTGTAAATTACAATAGTGATTTACGTTATCAAAGTACTGCTGTAGATTTGTGCTGCATGACGTGCACTACGGTAGTATAATTGTAAATTATGATTATGAATTACAGTAAACTATATGTTTGGTAATGTGAATTATTTTGCTTATTATTTAGCTGATACTTTAAAGCGTTAACCAAAATGTACAAATTTCTAACATCTTCTCTAATTTTCCTCTTATCGATAACACCACTTTGTTTGCCTTCAGATTTGATTGTTACTGTCGGTACAGTATCCCTTTTTATGCTACCATATTTAGCAGCCAACAAATGACCACGACGATTTTCACAGTCATAATAGCATGCAAGTGCTGTGATTGCAAATAAAAGTATGACCAAAATTGCAAGCAATATCAAAACATACAATCTAAAATTATTGTGATAAGTATTTTAAATTCTAAACGCAAATGTTTTAAAAATACATTTCCTTTTCAGAAAAATAAAAATGAAATTTGACTAAACTACAACAGAATTTCAAGAGATCAGAAAAAAAAAGAGTAATTAATGAGATAATTTATTGCACGTATAAATTACGTCAAACTGTTAGACTTTGAATAGTAGATACTAGAAAGAAATATTTCAAATTCAAATTTGAAACAAATCTTCCATTTTAAGATATTAAAGTGGACTCATTTCGAATCATGCAATGATATCCCTGGAATATTCTCTTCAAGACAGTTGTCACCTCAGTTTCTCTTTCGACTATGAAATTTCACTTCAATATTCAAATTTAAGCTAATGTAACATTATTTGTTACATTAGGAGTGTTTCTTTAATAGTCACAATTACCTAAATTTGATGAAAATACACAAAAGTAAAAATTTTTGTTTGCAAATGAAATATTAGGAATAATAATTGTAATGAACCTAAAATAGCCAAAAATCAATTTATCATTGTACTTTGTTGGCATAACAGTAGCATTTGGATATGTCATATTAACTTCCGTGTCATTCCACGTAGTATCATTATGCTCTTGCGTCCACCCAAACGGTACATAAGTCGTTGCATTTTCTATGCTTGTTAGTAAAGACCGGATAATACTCTTTTTTTCTGCTTCATTTTTGCTCAATTTTGAATTTACTTCCGTATTTCTAATACGTCGTATTTTTCCATCAATAGTTTTCCTTTCCCACTCTGCAAATTTAACTTTAAAATAGAAAATTTTATCCTAAAAAATGAAAAGACATTCCCAATTTCTTTTAAAAAAAATTCTTCTTCTCAGTTTATTAACAAAAGTAAAAAAAAGAAATTTAGATTAAAAGTTTTCCAATTAATTTGAATACATTGTATTAAATTTTGAAAGTGCTTGAATATAAAAAAGTGATGGGAATTTCATTAATCCATCATCACATACCAATTTTGGAACAAACAAAATCAAATAAGTGAAATTTTTTTGAATAGTTTAACCTGACAAGAGATTCTGCATGAACAATGTATTATATTCATTACTATCAGCTGTTAAGGATAATTGAATGCATATTAATCGATTCTGATTAATGTCATTCGTTACACTTGCCGGAATAGCTTCTTCCGATATGCAACGAATTTCCATAATTAAATGACTTTCCGGATCCTTCCGTACATTCCATGCTAATCGACAATAATTTTGATCATGAAATACAATGTTTTTCAGTAATTCATTAACTATGAGTACATAAATGTGTCACCATTTTAACATATAAGAAATTAAATATAAATAATTTAAATAAACAACGATTATACAAAGTAAACCAATTTCGAACAATACACTTAAATCTAAATACTTAAAAAGAAAAGTAAATAATTTAACATCCACTCATTACCAATTTAAACTACTTATTTTAACATTTAAAATTTAAACTTTGATAAATCAATACCAATTAATATCATTACTAGTAAACAAAACAAAGTAGATAAAACATTTAAAAAAATAAGGTTAAAATGTCTTCAACTGAATGACAAAAAGTTCAGTAAATTGGTGCTCTCTTTTTTCCTCAACTAAATCAAATTCATTTTTAAACGTTTCATCTAACATCTGTTTCTCTTTTCACACAAATGAGAAAAATGAATAAAAAAAAATTGAAACGAAATGATAGCTATCGATTTTTTTTAGCGTTTCAATTATTTCCTACTAAATTATAGAACAAAATGTTAAATTGCAATGAGACGTAAGTATTTTCACGTGTAATTGATGCACAAAATGATAGAAATGATATTGCACGCTATGAATAATCCACTTCTTAACAATTTGTTTTTCTTTCATTGTCAATTATTTTTTTTAAAAAGAAAAAAAGTACGACACACCTTGAGCATTCCTATGCTAATGAGAAAAAATATGCAAAATTATTACTTCTCTAAATATAAAGTATAAATTTTTTAAAATAAAAGATTAAAAAATAAAAATTATACGATTTTAAGCAGTAAATTATGCCAATTGGTAAGAATATGTGGTCGATAAGTTGCAAAAAGCGTTAAGATTTCCATGCGACATTTATTATCGATGGTATTTGAAATTATTAAATTGAGAAAAAGTTGATATCGCATTGTGGACAGTAACGCCACGTGTAGACATTTCCGTAATATGTAATTCACCTTAAATACTCTAATTACTCTTATGTTAAGAATAATTCTGAAATTTTCAAAAATTTTATTATCTTATAAGCGATTTAAAAACTATCATTGTTGGAAGATGTGGCAAAAATAATCATGTTTAATCAAATTTTTTTTCATTACATTTTATTTTTTTTTTTAATTTTTCTTTTAAAGCAAAAGAAATTTGAATTTTTTTCGTAATTTATTAAAAATGTGCATTTTCAAAGTAGTCCAAAAATTTACTTATAAACATGCAAAATACACTTTTTATTCTTTGTTTCCGAAGATTTTTACACATTCAATTAAAGCAGTGGATGGACAAAAGTTTCTTCCAAAATATACTTTTTTTCCAGAAAAAATTAAAACGCTCGAAATATTAATGACAACAATTCTTTGTCGGATAGAGGAATTTAACAAAAATGGCCGAATGCAAAAAGAAGGATGGAAAAAATTTGTTTAATTGGAAAAAGCCATTAGTAATAGCAAAAATTCGAAAAAACTAAACATAAAAAAAAAACAAATATTAATGTAATAAATTTCAATGATTTAATCAATCAATAATCTCAGAGAAAACGACAATAACAATTTTTAAATACATTCTAATTATGGAAATAATATCAGGAAAATTGAAAATTCAAGAAACAAAAAGAAATTTTTTGACTGAATTTAGCCAACCTTTACTTCGTCATTGTACGATTCATTTAATGTAACCTTAAGAATATTAGTGAAAAAATTGCTTGAATTCACAAATATAATCGAAATGCATAATAATCTAATGTATCGCTGAAATCATAGCATAAAAAAGGCTCAGTTCAGAAAGAAGATGGAAGTGAAAAAATTATTAACTGGACAGTTTTACAATAAGTAATAAAAATATTTTCGTTTTTTTTTGGCAGAATAAGATTTTTTTGTTCAAAACAAGGCAAACCATAAAGGATGAACAACAATTGTAGCAATTAACACCAAATGTGACCAACTGTGTAAAGCAAAAATTAAACTAAAATGAAGCTTATTTATGATTTTTTTTAAAAACAAATCTTTCCATCTAGGATAATTTCATAATATGCAAATCAACTATATCTGTTTAACTGTAGAGGCATTGAAAAAGGTAAAAACTGAATAAGCAATACATAAAATTAATAAAATAGCTTTGCAAAGTTTACGTAGCAACTAGAATATCAAACATTGATAGCGTAATTTAGCAGATCAAATGATTAATTTCATTAAAGTTAATTTTGTGGCTCATTTCTGATAGTAGTATGTGCAACGAAGTAGTGAAACAGTGTACTTTGCGAGAGATGAAAAGGAAATTATGATGAATACAAACACCCGTTACATTTGGATTATAACTTGTCATCAATCTTTAAATGATCTCTTCTCAAAATTATTAAAGCAATTTCTTCATCGTACTAGCAGTTTTATAGACAACTTCTATTTTAGAAGTAGAATTTTATGCTACAGCACGAATTTGAAAAATTAGTAAACTACGAAACATTGCAATAGTAAGCTTTTTAAATATTTCATATTTAAAAAAAGTAGCAGATTCTGGACGTAAAAATGGGATAAATTTAAAAGTTTGAAAAACAAATCTTATAGAACCACACGTTAGATCGATTATCGAATCAAACTAAGTCTGCCATGACAAAAAATTTTTACAACATCATGCAACCACTCCAAAATGATAAATTTCAAATTCCAAATAAATGTTCACAGCAAAAGAATTAAGTAAGGAGACGTTGTGACTAGCAGAGTAAATAAGAAACAAGGCAATGATGTGAGATACCATTCTTATTTTCGGATAGTTGCAAAAACAATGCAATCTAAAATGCTTTTAGATTTGGTAGTTCCAAATCAAGTTTAAATTTGAAGAAAACACTAAATATGTCATACTTACTTTTCGATATAGCTAATCATGCGGAAATTTGTCAAGGAAGACTATTATATAAATGCATAATATTAGAGTTCACAAAGTTTACAAAAAAAAATATTTGCATAAACAGATAAGAGTTGAAGAGAGATGATTTAATCAGATGCAACCGGTAAACTGATGTCATGATTCTCGCGACAACAAATAAACTGGAAAATATTTTACGTGTGTTTGCCATTGAGCAGAGATCTGGAAAAAACGTATTTCTGACCACACACAACCATCGATCGAAACTGAAAAAAAGTGTTATGAAGTATAATCGGATACTGCATAGGCTGGGCAGACTGGTTCGAAACATTCTTGACAATAAAAATTATTTTTTCAGTTTCTCTGCTGAAATTAAATACTGGGACCATATATATAAAAGACACGTCTTCAATACTCGATTATCTCTTGAATCTCAATTATGGCAAAGTGGTCTGAATTCTACAGTTGGCATTAATGTCTATGATATTACCTTATAAAATATTCCCAAACAAAATAAGTTATGTTTTGCATGTTTATTCATATTCGTCAGTACCAAATGTATGAGGACAATAAGAGCCGACAAAAATTGACTTACCTGTAAGCGGATGTTTCCCACTACAGATTAAACGTGCCACATTGCTAATGCATTGAACAGAATTTTGAGCTTCTAATTCGTTTCGCTGAAAATTGAAAGTATTAACGTTGAATTTAAATCAAAACTGTTACTCTCCTGAATTTTAAGATATATAAACAAAACTTTCAAAATTAGTTTCCGTGCAGATTATCTTCACGTCTATATAGACTGTTGGAAACGTACTTGTACTTTCTTCATTCCAAATTTATGCAACATTTTGTCACGCCTTCGCTCCTTGACGAATTGAAAGGAAAGGAGAGCACTAAATGGTTTTCGGAATACTGAAAATAAACGAAATGCCGATCGAATTGAGCATTTTAAAAACTGGGGTTCACGTTTCATTGTTCCAGAAGCACCGCCGATACTTCCCGCACTACAATCATTCTAAAAACAAAAGCCATTAAACATCGAAACTGCATAAAACAAGTCAAAATCTATGGTATAAATTTTATAGTGAACGAAAAAAGTGGATAGACTGCAATTCACTAGTAATTGTCGTGTCCAAATAAACAAATAAATTTAAACCGCTGTATATTCCTGTTTTAATTTCATAAAGAAACCCTCTAACTTACATTTTGATTATTTGGTATCCAGTATTCGATAAGGAGATCCTGTGAATCAGATATTTTTATATTATATGGAGTTAACGGAGGAGATAGCTGTTGTACACCAAAAGCACTCTGTAATATTACAAAAATTATTAATAATCCAACACTAAATTCAATCAGAAAAAATAATATAATACAAAATCCGTGTGATGTTTTACACAATACTTTACCAAATCTGCATTAGCATCTAGTTGATACTGACAAATAACAAAAGTCGGATGCACAAACACTTGCATAAACTTGTAAATTACTTGGGTTTCTTCGTTTAGCCTCATAGACATTATGCAGCTTTCCATGTCTTCTTCAAATTGGCCAACCCTAACTTCGGAAAGGAATGGAACGAACTGTGAACTTTCCTTCTCGTCTGATAAGCTGTAACTGTGCGGTGTGTAGATAAAATTAGATATAGGGAAAATACAAAAGAGATTGCCATTATTGGACATGAACCGTTGGCCTCCTTCATCTATTATCTACTGACTGCAAATGTTATTTGGGAAAATTTCATCAAAGGGATACTATCTGAGTATTAGAAAATTAAAAAAAGATCATATCATTGAAATACACACGTCTTACTATTTAACTGTAACATTGCTTCGCCTATTGGTAACTTTCGAAATGTTCCCTCGGGAATATTTTGCAATTTTTCCGAAAATGCTTTTAGTTCAGACAATACAAGTTCATCGGGATTTTTCATAAAAAGTTCATTTAGTGCATATGTGCTACCGGATTGAAGCACGTTGCCCAGCGAACTAGAAGGTAATGTAACCACACAAAACCTGAAATAAAAAAATCTAGGAAGAAGCAAAGCGAGTAGAATCCAAACTATAAAAAAAAATACAGGAGCAAAAGATGATTCATTTCACAGATTTTATTGGAGAAAACAAAATGTTTCACCTCAAGAAATTGATCCATTCGGCCGATTTATCCTGCAGTGACTCAACATATGCACGAAGAACAAAATTAACCAATTTTTCTGAACCGATTATACCAAGAACTGTACACGGTGGAGATATGGATGAACTGTTACAGCTTAAAAAAAATTACCTTAAATTTCGCTTTCTCTGGCTTCCTCACCGACATTTATTAGTATTAGAATTCCCATAAAAGTTACACAGGAACTTCCCCATCAATATATCAGTAAAATTTTCACGCAAAATTTCTTAAAAATTCTATAGCACGCGTAAAAAGTGCTTACAATTTTTGTATTTTCGCAACAACAGATGAGATCAATAAGCGGCAATCGTTGAAGGATGAGCAGTCCAGTACCCGAAAAACGGAACCGAAAAATGATGGAATCTGAACATCAGAACTATCACATAACCACAGACGTTCACTAACATTCCATGACTCTTCATCGTTTATAACAGCCGATAACTGTAAAAAACATATTTTTTTAGCATCCCAATTATAATACACACTGACTAGTGTTGTTTTACAAAATATTGCCACTAAAAAATCAATAATCAAAGTCCAAAAGTTGTGGAAAATAGTGCGTGATGACTATCAAATACCCAGATATAATCAAAATGGTGGGGATAAAAAAAAAGCAACTACAAAGGACAGTCCTAACAAGTTGCATATATACTAATCAATAAGTAATTTTACTGCTCCAACTCTTAAATTCTATATTTAAGCGATAAAGTTCTAAAACTTTGCTCCCAAACATCGGATGAGATTTAAGATATATTTAATTTAACTCCAGGAAAATAAAGTAATTTTGATCTGCTAATATGCGTTATTTTCGAGTAAATCAAATACAATTAAATGGGATAAAGTGAACAGAACGGACTTAAAAACTTTAATGTCAGGACCAACAATAACTACTACTTTTTTAAAATTTCTAATTTACCCAATCGGTGACAGGCGTTGTTCGTGCCGGTTGCCAATGAGATTTTGTAACATCGGAGTTTTGTGAGCAAATGGGAAATGAGACAGCAGAAACCGAGATTGGTACATTGGTGGCAGTAAAATGTGCAGGAACACCAGGAACATTTATAACAGCACTTGGAACTGTTTCTAATGTCGACACAAACTTCTGATTCTTTTCAGTTGAGCCGAACCTATAACTAAAAAACGAAATGTTCCTACAGCGCAGAGCAAAAAATTGTCTCTTTAACAATCCCTAAACAAATTCCGGCGATAAAGGGTAGTATCGACTAGAAATATTCGGTTCAAGAAAACAGAAAGAGATTCTAAAATTAAAGGCAAAGGGTACTTCATTCCTTTTAGAGAAGGAAGTATCAGAAATCACAAGTTAAAAAGCATATAATTCCAAATCACGTTTTCAACTTGCGGTGATCGTCATATTGATCACAGTTTCATTTGGTAAAAGATGGCACTAAAATTATCAGTGATAAATTATACAAAACTACGCATTGCTAGACTGGACTTTTCACTTACACATCATCGACATCGCTACTAACTTCTTCATCACTATCAGTTTCTTCAATATTATCCTGCAAGGAAATTCTTTTATCGTTTTCAAATGAAAGACTGCAATACTTTCCAAAATAAAGCAGATGAAGGGGGTAATGACTAAAGTATACCAGTACCTTGTTATCGCTGATTGGTAACACTTCTCGCGATGCAAAGTAAGGCTGCAAACTTGGTCTTGGATTGCTTATTATACTCAAATTATCCATGACCATTTCTGGCCCAGAATCCGATAAATTATCCAACTCTTCGAACAATTCCTCAAGTTCCTGTGCTGTCGGTGCTACATTATCTGTTCGTGATGCAGAATCTGAAAAAAAAAATTCTTTAATGTCCTCGTTAGTTAAATATGACGGAAATCTTACTAAAAATGCAATCTTTCAAAAAAAAAAATCCAGATATAATAGATACACTGCAGTGTAAACAGCTGACCTGCAGTTTCTTCTTCAGGAATTTTGAATCTTTTCAACAATGATGAGAATTTCTGCTTTAAATTCTTCCGTGCTATTTTTCGTTCCTGTGTTTTCCGTGATTTATACCTGGAAAATGCCTAGACTGTAGATGCAAATGTTGCGAAATAAGACTTATAAGTATATGGAAATAAAGAAACAAAACAAATCACAAAAGAAAATACAAATGCAGAAAGCGGCAACCTAACGAAGAAGCAAAAATGGAAATCAATGAAAATTCTGAAGAATAAATTAAAATTTGATGCATTAATATTCGACCTCTGCTTTGGCACTGGACGTCCTGAATCCGGCAATTCCTGCTCATCATTTGTTTCCTGCCCATCCGATGAACTGTTGTCATCATCCTCACTTTCTAATCCCTTTTCTTTGATCCTTCTTACACTCACTTCATTTTGAATTTCAAATGCTTGACTTTGACAAGACCCAACTAGAAGTCGTCCAATTGCTGCAAATGGTAGAATATCAAACAATTAATTTAAATTAAGGATATCACGCTTCTAAGAGTGTATCTTCCGTAACCCAATTTTATTAAGAACCTCCCTTCCTTTCTTCGTCACTAGAGTATTCGAAATTCTCAATACTGGGAATAGAAAACATAGCATATCCAGGATAAAGACTGTTATCTTCAAAGTTTCTTTTTTCGCTAAAACTGAGATTGACAAGGATAAAAGTAATACGAAAAATTATAATATCATGTTTCCATACTACGACGCTCTAACTACTGTCTTTGATCCAACGATGTATAAGAACCAAAAACAAATACGTAAATGTATGAACAATGTATATAATAGAAACAAACAGTTAATACAATATAAAAATATTGTTCCATGCCCACATAAGTAAATACCGTGAATTTTTCATCTACAATGTTTACTTAATCGCACAATAAAACATCTACCCTCACACAGAATAAGATAACTAACGACTAATATTTTGTGCTTCATCCTTTTCCGTAACAGGATCAAAAAGCGGAATCTCACGAACGGAACAATTTTGTAGCACTTCCGATAAATTAATTGTACCTGCAAAATCAAATGAAATCAAAAACTAAAATTTCGAAAGAGGATTAAAAAGAATCTTTAAATTCATGTTGAATAACTGAAATTACTAGAAGAAATGACTGCAAAAATACATATAAGTGAAATTACAAGCAAGTTTTACAAAACAGAGATAAATATGTTATAAAAAACATTTACCAACAGCAAGAGTTTTATAACCCAAAATAGGCCGGTTTTTATATCGTTTGCGTCTTTGAAGCAATATGTGTAAGACATTTCCCTTTCTCTTTAAGAAATGTGGGTACTAAAAATTAGTTTCTTATCGTTTTCAGCATTTATCAATCATTAATAAATCAAAAAGAATACTAACCACGAGAACAATAAAAAAAATACTGCAAGCAAACAGAACATCGCATCAAATAAAATATAAAAAAACGAAAATATGCTGAAAAAAGAGGAAAGAATGATGTCTTTCGACTTGAAACGGTTAGAATTTTTTGAATGTAATTTTGAGCAAACAAAATGAAAATGCGAGAATCAAAAAAGACAAAATTATATACCTGTATTGTAAATGATATATTTAAATCTATATCAACTTTGCCATTTCTGGATTGAATTAAAAAATCATTACTACGAAGAGATCGTTTCGAACCCTAAAATTACGAAAATGGAGATTTACAATGAATCTTTACATGTCGTATCTTCTACCTTTTCTACTGCCTATTTCTTCTGCAGCTACATACGTTATTTGTTATTCTGATCACTTAATTAGATTTTATCTAGAAATGAATGAAACATGTGATAAAACCTAGCATTTTTCATTATCATGCAATCATCTGCGTTGCTAGAGCATTCATATTTCATAAAATCCAAAGAGAAAGAGAATAAAGAGAATTTAGAAGTCTTAATTTTAAAACTAACGTGTAATTTAACTGTAATGACAACCGTGGATTGATTCCCAAGAAATACATTTAACACTAAACGAGTTAAGGCCATGGAAAACATTCTGAAAACATTGGCGATGTACAGCAAGTTTACGTATCGATATGTAAGTGACGCAAATAATATTTTTTGAAAAAAGGTAAGATAAATCTAAACCAATTAGACCGCTTAATAAGACAACAAAAAAATCGACCGTTGTACGGCACAAGTAACTGTTCGATCCGTCTCCCAATTGGCAAACAATCGCATAGGTACCGTGCGACTTGTAGTAATATCCATATTACGATTCGAACAATATGATGGACTGAATAAATCAAATCGGTGATTACTTATCCATTTTCGTCAAGCATATACAATGCCAGTACAACACCTAAAAATAATATTTTGTAATAAAACAAATTACCAATAAGTTGATGAGCAAAGAGTAACTTCTCTCCTTTCAAATACTATGTTAAATATTATTTGTAATATTTATTAAAAATATATATCGCTAGCTTTTTTTTCCTATTATCTGACCTAAAGAAGCTTTTCTTTTTCTTAGATCTTATCACTTTTAACAAAATCTAATAATTCTCTCGTAGTTACTAACTCATCTCTCGCTTTCCTCTTCCATTATCTTTCACATACATACGTAAAAAATATTAATTTCTAATTGCAATCTAAAATATATCCTAGAAATAAATTATCGTACATAAAAAAAAATCCTACCTTTCTATTTTTAATTATAATTGAACCTAAATTCGCGAAAAAAATTGTTAAATAATTCGAAAAACATTATTTGACGTAATGGAACTCTGCAAATGATACAATTTAAGAATGAAACATAAACATACATCGCACAAGAAGCAACGACAAATTAAAATTTAACATCTCCACATTTTCATTCTTCAATTTTACAAAAATTTTTCGCTCTCAAAATTACATATTACACGTTAGCAACAGGCCAATTCCACGTCCACGTTCACAGCAACAATACCAACAAAAGCAATGAAAATAAACTTCACAAAAGACACCAAATATTTCACAGCGTCTTATCACAAATCCAACACAGCCAACATTTTCTACTATCCGAGGTGAGAGAGAGCGTTGTGTCGCAAGTGGTATTCACACGGAGCGTATCGTCTCTGGACCCCACAACTAAACAGTTTACTCCTTCTCTTCCCACTCTCTCTTCCTTTCTGCCCTTTTTTCACTCCCTTTATCTTTCCCTCCACATTACTTTTGCTAAATAATCTCACATCTCTCTTTTCTCTTACCTAACCAATCCCTCACCATTTCTCTCTCTCTCGCTCTCTCTCTCTCTCTCTCTCCTTCTCCATCTTTCTGCTTGAAAGTTCAAAAAAGGATTACTTCAAAAAAAAAATTTATTTTCCCTTTCTTATGAATTGACTGAAAAAAAGAAATGGATGAAATTGCTAAACGTTAAAAGCAAATATTTCTTCTATTCTGAAATGTTTGTTCCAACTATAGAAGATAAAATTGAAAACGAAAAAAAGGAAAAAGAAATGAGTAAATTCAATCCAATCTCATTTCATTTCCTTTTCTTTTTCCTCTCTTTTTCCATTTCTTTTCAAATTACAATGAAAAATTTAATAGAAAAAGAAAATTCAACTACCATTGTTTGTGAAGACTTTAAAAATTAGAACAATTATTTTGTAAAAAAAGAAAAAAAAAGTCAATTCTTTTCATTGATTATTTGAAGAAGAAAATATGCAGTTGTAGCAAAACGTTTTTTTCTTGTCTTTTAAATTTATTGAAACATTTAATGATTAATTACATATTTGCTGGAACAGGTTAATTGTGCTCTGCAATGACTAGACGAAATTGTTCTTTGATCATTCAGTTTACTAAGTTATCAGCAAAAAAAAATAAAATAAATGCCTGCTAATTAAGAGAGTCGACAATTAGACAAATAGCTTCGTTATTGTTAATTAACTACTAAATTTTATTATTATTGTTGCTTTTGCCAGTATTGTTAGGTTAAAAATAATAATTTAAATAAAATGCAATTAAAAGTTGGCTTTTTTTGCTTTCATAAATATCGCTGTGCAGAAAAATTAACGAATTAAAGTTATTATAATTTTTATTTCATAACAAACTAAATTTTGATTATGTCACATCGAATGATTTAAGTTTGATTTACACTGATTTGCTACAGAATTATAAGTAAAATAAACAGGTAATGATGGAAGAAAAGGATGAAAAAATAAAAATTATATTTATGTGAGGAATAGTTTCAAATTGTGAAATCGGAAATTGGGAATTCATAGAGATTTAAAAATTGACACTTTGTATTCTTTTATTTTTGCATATTTGAAAAAAAATTATTGGCGTATTTTATGAAAACTATTAAATAATTAATTCAGAAATTAATGTATGCAAATTTGACGCATATGAGATTGTCGCATTAATCGTTTGCTACAACGTCCAAAAATAGCTTTTACAAAATTATTATAACTAAATAAGTTCGTATGTTTATTAGTGTAACTTAAAAATTATCGAAATTTTGACTAAATTCGTGCACTAAAATGACGTATTGCTCGAAATTAAACATTTATGGAGTCGAACATAAAAACCATTTTAATGAAACTGAAAAAAGGAACGATAAGAGTGGGAAAAAAGAAGCTAATTGAATTTCAATCAATGTACTATTTAACAGAAGTAAGTTCTGCCCTACAAAACGATGACAATTAACGGATTTACTGGAAATGATTATGTCAGCTGTTAATGATTGATAAATTCACCGTTTGACAAATGTGAGATGCAAACGAAAAGTAAACTGAAAATCTTTTTTTTGCTAACTCTTCCATCTTTCCCATTAATATCCATTTCCAACATCACTTACTTTTAAGTGATATATAACTCTTCTATTCCCCAAATTCATTAGAGAATATTTTAGAAAAAAAGGTCATTTTTCTCATTATTGAATATCGAATTACGAATTTCGTTGAAGGATGCTAATTGAAATTACTTTTTGTTTTCCATTTCTCTTCGCATATCAACACTATCACTAACCAATCTAATATTTGCTTTTTTTTCATGTCTTATATTAAGCACATTTAACATGAAATTAAAATTACTCAGTCATTTAAATTTGAGAAATTAAAAATCATCAATTGTCATGACACATATGTTAAATTAAATTGTGTAAATGTTCCTAAACAAAAATGTATCAAACGGCAGCAGCGATCATTGAAGACCTCATAAACACGACGAAAGTAAATTTTGTTTTGATGATGGAAATTAAGGTGTAAATAAAAATTTGAGGCCATTACTTGTTGTAAACAGTTTGATGAAATTAATGAAAACACAATTTTAAATGATCCGAGAAATATTTCATTTCCTTTTTTCTCGAAGAACTGCAACGGACGAAAGTTGTAAGAGATAAAATGAATTGAAAATCCAACAGTAACATAGAAATAACATTAAATTTTTCTTTTTTTTCGAGAAGGAAGATTTCAATTAATTGAAATATATTTAATTAAAAAATAATTCAAAGAAAGAAAGAGAAAGAGGGAGGGAAGGAAGAAAGATATTTCTGGAAATGTTTCTTTTTTCAAGTAAGATAATGTCCTTTTGTTTGAAACAATTATTTTCAAATTCTGATTTATTCCACTTTTTTTTCACTTAAAATAAAAATGTTAAAATTCTGCTTTAAATTAATGCAATAGAAAATTTCCGTAATTAACTAGTACATTTAAATATGGCAGCATTAATTAACAAGCACTAATTAATTAGCAGTAAATCAACAAATGTTTCATAAAGTGGTTTATATTAAACGAATAAAATCATTGAGAAGAGAGGAAATTTTAAATTTGTCAAACACAAAAATTGAAATTAAATGATAATCGTAAACAAATTTTTGATTGTCACGCACAAAACGAAGGAGTTATTTGGTTGGATGGAATCGGTGACATTCAATTTCATGCAATTACCAGTCGACCAGTCACCCATCCAACAGCGCCACTCATTCCGCCACTATTTCTCAAATTATAAGTTCAAAGATTGAAAATGAATTAGATGGAAAGAGAAAACAAGCTGGAAGAGAGAAATTGAGGATGCAATGAAAGAAACGACTGGAGGGGTTTTTTTTCTCTTTTTGTCTAAATTAAAAAATTTGCTGTTTAATTAAAGTTTAAAATTGTACTTTTAAAGATTAACAATGAATTTGAACGAAGAAAAAATGCTGCAGTTGCTGTTTAAATCAAACGAAAAAGAACAAATCTTTTTATTTAACAAAAAAAAAGAAAATTTTTAAGATAAGAAATGCGAAGGAAGAAGCAATTTATTGCTGATATATCATATTAGCAGAAAGAATCGGAGTGGAAATTAAAAAAATTACTTTATTTAGACTTTTTAACTCAGGCAGTTTCTAATCAACAAAATCTGATTTATTACTTAATAACTTAATTAATGATAACCAATTATTATTATATATTAGTAGTAAAAAAGTGTCAAGTGCAGTAGCTTTGTTTCATTTCACTTGACCTTTTCACCTCCACACCATCAATTTCATAACTTATTGAATTATTGAGCAATTCGTGTTAAATGAAAAAAGTGGAAATATATTTTAGAATGGTAAATCTTTCCTGTCTTTCTTCTTTTCAAATAAAACGAAATACCTTTTATAATTTAAGATAATCAAATTTTGAAATTAAAAAACTTGAAATTTTTTCAAGTTTTTTAATTTCAAATTGCATTTTTATAATCTTAAAAAATTTCATTCTAGCAATTTTGATAAATATATGATTACTTACTTTCATTGTTGAACACACAAATCTTTTTTAGTTTCACTGTTTTGATTGAACGTGAAATCATTTAAGCGTTGTAAAAGCTCATCGAGAAAAACTCCTCTTTGTTGCTCAAAACTTTTCTTTGTCGATGAAAAGAAAGACGAGAGCTTTTGTTGGAAAAGACAAACAATTTAATCATAGCATATATCAGTTTTCAAAAAAAAAAATGAAATTCAATAATTATTGCAAAAACACACGTAGAGTAATCAGGTATAAATTGGCAATAAGCCAGTTCGCACCCTGTCAATTTAGTATAACCCACAAACGCCAATGTTGCATTGTCATAAGACATGTTTGACTGAATTTGACTTTCAATTTTTTGATGACTCATAAAAATACAGGAGCGTCCAGAAAAAAAACCACTGATGCAATGAAATTTTTTAAAAGTATAACAATAAAAAAAGGTTAGCGGTAATTCCTTTTCTAATCTTCAAAAATGTTAATGAAAATTTTAAATGAATTAGACAGTTTTAATTCAACTAATATTTTAGAAAAATTTTTAACATTTACTTGTCGTTCAATTTAACAGTAAAACACTGTTGGTGGTTAAATTCAAAAGTATTTTAGCAACTTTTTTTTCTTTCATAATGAAATGCTACGATAAAATTTCGCATTCTTCTGGCTCAACTCAAACGAAGGAAAAAAAAAGTGGAAAAAGTGAAACTTACCAACAGTATCAGTAAGTGATATGTTGAATTCATACCAAATAGATATTTTTCTTACAAATTTTACGAGGATGAAAATCAGTAAAGCATTTAGTTTTAAATATTTCACTTTTAAATATTAATATCGGAATATTAAAAGTTTTTTTACATCGATCGCATTAGTTTATATTGGAGGAAAATAAATAAATATGTCAACTGTTCCAGCGTTATAAACTTTCACAGGTTCATACATCTTAAAACTTGTCCACTTATGATGTAATAAGTGTATATATCTCTCGTCATACATATCTATTCATATATTTTTATGCTGGTCAGGAGCAAATAATCGACATAATACATATACACCTCTGCACATATGCACGTTTACGTGTACATGAGCACGGGCAACATAATTTACGTGGGTACAAGCACGGACAACATAAATTTTGCTATGGGATGAGTGAAATTGCATAATGTTCTCGTTGGAAGTAGAAGAGATTATTGGGGTGCCTTCAAATGAGGTCGGATGGTGTGTGGTGGTGACTTTGAGTGGGAGACGTGTTATTGATTTCTTTTGGCACGTAATTTTTATCTTCACGTTTTCGAAATTTTTATTCGGGCAATTGGTTTTTGAATTAATCAATGTTTTATAATACCAATTAATTCTGATTAAACATCACAAAGCACTTTTCTCATTTTATTAAAGCTTACCATACTCTATATGGATATACATGTTTATGACTTACTCGTAGTATGATTTTTTTAATTCAAAAATTTTTTTCATTTACGCAGTACGAGCAGAATCATTTAGATTTTATATTACAACAGAATTATTTAGGTTTTATATTTGTTTTTCATTTGTTACTTCCCAATATTTTAACTTTTATTTATACTTACATATGTGATATGCTGATCATTTTGTAATGTTCATCTTATCGTTCTGTTGTACTTTTTTATCTTTGCTCGTTCGTTTTATCTATACATTTAATTAACACATATAACATTCACTGATTAAAATATTGCTTTCGTTTTATTTATATTGCACTAACAGACAGTGCTCCTTTTCAGACACTGGTAATTAAACCTTTCATTTACTTATAGCAGTTAATCATGCTATTCTGTCATAGAATTGAATGGGAGCTACTATGTTCTAAATCACATTATTACATCATTTAATTTCTCTTAATTACTTTGAATTTAGATGTTATAAGAATTTTGAATAGATATGGAATCCATTTTCGAGGAAAGCTTTTCCATTATTAGCAAAACAGTTGAAGCAAGGATTTATATAACAATTGACAATTGATTATGTTAATGTAATATTTATTGGAACTCGTTGAAAAGCTTTAGTTATGATTACCACTTAATGATGGCTGCTCATTTAGGCCAATGTCATCGTAAATGTTTGGGTTCCGCTCTAGGATAGGTTATCAAAATATCGAAGATGAAAGCACTCCATCGCAAATATGTCTTGCCACCAACGAGCAGACTCTCCTAATTCCCGAAAGAACAGTACCGTATGTTTTCTTTTTTTATGTCATTATTTTAAAGAAAAAAATTGCATTAGACATAGCTATCAAATGATTAACTTTTGATATAAGTTTTTAATTCAAAAATTTTTAACACATTAAAATAACAAAACTGCAAGGAGATCATAAATTTCATTATCAAACATTGATCTACAACGATATCGTTGTTGCTTCCTGTAATTAAAATTCGGCAAATTAAGATTTGTGTTTAATTGCTTTGAAGTTTTGTTTGTGCAGGGAAGATGATGTACCGTCAGATGTGTATGGCGGTCCACCACTGGAACATGATATTGCAGCGAATGAAGCAGATGGAACCGTCGCATGTTATGCTGCTACGAGTTCTGGTGTTTTATGGGATGGAGTGGAGAATTTAGACCAGGTGCATCATATGAATTATCTTTTCTTTATACTGTATACTGGAACAAAAGTGGCAATAACTAAATAAGCATTTCATTGAAACAAACTATTTACATTATTTTAACCACTTTTGTATATTTCGAAATCTGAAGCTTGGAATTCCCATGCAAAATATCACTTGTATCTTGACTTAAGATGTATTGTCCAACATTTTAATCAGCACTAATATAAACAGTGATTGATTCAAGTGGAATTCGCCAAGATATTGCATGCCTGTCGTATGTGACATTCATCTTACCGTTGTTACCAATAGAATACTTTGTGCGGGATCCTATTGGTAGCAGTTTGAAATACTGAAGACTAGTTGTGGATGTCATCAGTGATCGCAAAACAGAAATTTTACTCTTCGAGTTGATTGATTGTCCCAAGATTTCATTGAAGCCTTATTTAGTATCTTGTGATATTATTAGGTACTTCTGCTCTTACAAAAATAGGAGAGATATATGTATTTTCCTAATGTAATTGGTATCCATCTGTCCCTCTTTTTTGTAAAAATATGCGCACGTTCCATACAGTTTAGAGATTTAGAGATTGGAATAGCGTCAAAACAAAGAGTAAAATTTGTCAGATATTTGCGATTCAATGAAAAAATACAAGAAGCCGATGAATTTTAAAACGATTTTTTGCAGTTTTTCACTCGAGTTTATGAATATCATCAAAATGGTGGATATCTTTGTATAGTCATTAAGCATGTCCTCACCTTACTTCAATTCATATTTGTCGTTTGGTTTGTTACATTCTTACAAGCACGCGTGGATTACGACGTTTTGTTCAAGAATAAAAATATCTCCGCGGAAGGAAAACCAATTGACGGAAAAATTCGGCTCGTCGTAAGTCTTTCTCTCCTTTTGGGAAAAATCTGTTTTCTTTCCAGCTCTTTGTTCTCTGCATATTCCTTTTATACCTATGGTGCTTGTTTTTTTTAATCAGATTGTTTTGGTAGATTGAGAACATAACATAAGGCTGTGTAAAAGGCTTAATATCTTTCAAACTTTATGCTTTATATACTTTTTAACTGCTTTTAAAAAGAATATTGGATAAATGGATTTTAAAAAAGAATTGATAAACGTCCTTAGGTTGAATTTTTTCATTAGATTTTGTTTATTTGGGTTCGTCAAAATTCAAACAGTTCAGAGAAAGATTAGCTTTCTTTCTTTACCACCGGTGGCGTACTAGTATTTACGGAAAAATTGTAAGAGGACATGAAGAATCTGGGAGATTGTAGAATGTTTTGCTTGCAATTGTTGAAATGAATTCCAAATTCTTTTTATAATCAGGATGTCATATATCCGGACTGGAGTCATGTAGGTGGTTTCACATTATGTTTGCTGGTTTTTGCCGTTTTCTTTTGGATTTTTCGAGCTGCACGGGTTGTTTATCAAATATATCAGTTTGGTGAAATACGTACTTTCTATCACTCAGCATTGGGTAAGACTTATTGATTTCGTCGGAGCTTGTCTATCTTTTCGACTACAGGAAAATAAAATGGTTCACCGACTCATAAATATGCTAATCTTTTTGAACCTTTATGTCGTGTATTAAAAAGCAACATCCTTAACTACTTCCCTAACCAGTTTTTAATTTTTTTTTCTATTAGATAGAAAAATATTAATAATTTTGAAGGAATTGAGGATGCATTACTGAGCGACCTTAAATGGCAAGAAGTTGTACAGCTTATATGCGAAAAACAGCCTTCTATACATTTAATTTTAAATAAGGATGGAATTACCGCTTTGGATCTTTATCAACGTATTCTGAGACATAAGGTAACTAGCTTTTGTCCTTTTGCTGCTTTTCTCTTGATGCATGCATTTCTATAAATACACCGGTCGAGTGATTCTTCAATTTCTAAATTTCAGAATTATTTTGTCGCTCTTGTGAACAAGGAAGTACTGCCACCAATAATCAATGTGCCTTTAATTGGATCAATGCCGTATCTACCGAATGGTTTGAAAATGAATTTGGAATGGCTGTTATTTTATGGAGTGTGGTCGCCATGGAAGGGGCCATATGAACTTAAAGAAGAATATAAACATCCACAAAATATTTTTAGGCTTGGTAAGCTTAAATTCTGTTTTTAAATTCACTATTACGGACTCTTGCTTCAGGTATAAATTCAGCTCTTATTGAAGTTTTTTTTTTCTATTATTTTAAAATTGGTAGAAGATCATCAATAAGAAGAAAATTCGAATTTTTTTGTGAAAAAATCAGAAACATTGAATGTAGAGGAAGTATTTCGCGTTATTCAACATCACTGATAATTCAACTGTAACTTTGCAGCGGATGAGTTAGATTCGGCAATATTGAAAATGGCTATTGGCAACTTTATTTTTTTTCCACTTGTATTCGTTTATCAAGTATTATATTTCTTCTTTACTTATGGTGAGCTGCTGAAACGAGACCCGGGTTCCTTTGCTATGCGTAGGTATTCAAACTTTGGAAGGTAATTTTATTTGCTGTTCATTTCAATTTGATTGACGGGAAATGTTTCATACTTGCATATTTTAATCTTTGTGGGCTGAAGACTTATGGTTTGCAATTCTTATTATATCATTACATGATGATAAAAGACCATTATAGAAATAAGCTGCGACATTTCAACGAGTTAGACCATGAATTACGAATGCGTCTTTCAAAAAGTCATCGAGCAGCAACGCAATATATGGAGCAGTTTCTTTCACCCCTTGGACAGGTTATCGCTAGAAAAGTACAGTTTGTTGCAGGTGCAATCTGCATAGTGTTGCTTTTGCTAGGTCTATGGGATGAAGATGTATTATCGGTTAGTTTGTTCTAAGTTCTTTTTGTTTAGGGTAGCAGTTCTTGTTGTCACATTAATCACTTTAAAAAAAGATTCTTGATTCATACTTTTAAGCAGAAGGTTTAAATGGGTTTTAAGATTAAAAAGGAATGAAAAAGTCATATTGGCAGGTTGCAGATATAGTGATTTAAGAAGCTATAACACATTCTGACCATGAAGATTACTGCGCGTAACTTTAAGCTTATAGGAAAAAAATACTTAATAGTTGAAAAAAATGATATCATCTGTTTTTATAGATTGAACATGTCCTCACAATTATATCTGTATGCGGTTTAGTTGTTGTCGCATGCCAGTCATTCATTGGAGATGAGAATATGATTTATTGGCCGGAAACATTGTTAGATATGGTGATTGCACATATACATTATGCACCGGACTCATGGAAGGGAAAAGCCCATACAGGTAGCACAGTTTTTTAGTTAAAAATTTTTATCATAAAATATTGTGCTACGCTGAAAAAACATTGTGAAAATGCTTGATCATAATTCATGAACCTTGATTCGTTCTATTTCTGAGTATAATTTCCATACTTTAGATATTTCTGCTGGTGGATATAAAGCTAGGCCAGTGGTAGTAGTATAAGGAAGAATTGATAGTTGATGTGTTTTATAAGCCGTTGAATGATTTTGCTCGTCAAAACCGGTTCATTTAAGAAATAACTTTATTCAATCATATTTAGCGATACGTCAACGTGATAACTTTCGGAGTTCTTACCTTCTCATTTTTTGAAGATTTTTAGCGATTTAAATGGTAATCATCAGTGTGATAATGACACCTCGTTTACTTTAAAAAAACATTTGGAGAAAATCGAGAAAATGTACGTCTATTTCAGATACGGTTCGGAAAGAATTTGGGCATTTGTTCGAGTTGAAAGCAAGATTTTTAATTGAGGAGCTCCTGAGTCCAATTTTAACTCCATTTATTCTACTCTTCTGGTAGGCTTTCAGTGAAAACCATATTGTGGTATGAGAGGAAACTATATAAAAGAATTGTTTCTGGGTGATTTTAGATTAAAAGAACCAAGCTTTTCTTTTTAGCATATCTTTTCACTAGTATATTTCATGTTTTGAAGTCAGTACATGTTCCTTTTATCGTCGTGATAGAAGTATATCACGTTTTATTGTTTATTTCCAGGATTCGTCCCAAAGCAAAGGAGCTTGTGGATTTTTTCCACAATTTTACGGTTTCTGTAGAGGGTCTTGGTGATGTTTGCTCTTTTGCGCAAATGGATGTCAAGCAGCATGGGGACCCAAATTGGAGCTTTGATAAGCTTACTAAGGAAGGTAAAAATCATATTTCAAACGTCTAGGTTTACTAATTTCAAGCACTTGTTATCATTAATTTATAGTGTTATGACTTTTTAATTTGCTAGGAAGTATTTGCAAACGGTGTAAAGTATCAAATAGTTGGCTTTGATCATTTATGTTCATTTCATTGTCACTTAGTAACAGTTTTATTTACCTGCAGAAGTTGCAAATATGCATGGAAGAGTTCGCGCTAACGATGGAAAGACGGAGTTGTCGCTGGTGCATTTTGCTAGCCATCATCCAGAATGGAAGCCACCACCTCGTTCTGCTCGTTTCCTTGATGGTATACGAGACCGTGTATGTGTTTATTTTCAGTTTTGTTAGTCACGAAGTCAATTTTTCGTAATAATCGTGATAAAAATTTTTACAAAATTTTAGATGGCGCAAGACATAAATACATTGAAAGAAGGTATCATGGATGATAACATGTTGCTGAACAGTTTACATTCTTTCCATCCTATTGCTGAGCAGCAGCTTGGAAAATTTGTGGGTCGACAGTCATTTGTCGCATCCTTGTATGATCCTGATTTATTTGGTGCAACAGCGAATATATCTTTACGTGGTGAAAGTAAGTGTAAATGTGGTCCTTGTTTTTTAACCGTTGATTAGATGGATTTTAACTTCAGTGGCAGTAAAACAGTGATGGTTGCACTTATTTATGCATTGATTAACACTGGTGTTATGCGCCTCTTTTTAAGGTGTCTGACAGCAAGATGTGACACTTAGGAGATAGGACACTAGCAGTTGTCGATTAGTGTCTTTTTCAAGTATTAAAATAGATCAAACGTCAGAAAATACAAATACATGTTTCTTTACTATAAATACATGTTTCAGGAAAAAGTCATATGGCGGATATGGTTTTTACGTCACAAACAGCCGCTTTAAGTATTGCATATCTGCGTAATTTACGTGCTCATTGCGATGCTCATCGCTCTGAAATATTATCTGCCCCGGTAACCACAGCATGCCAGAATGTGGCGGAGGTTATTCCTATTTCTACAAGCGTAGCACCGACAGTGGGTGGAACTACAGTACAACGTTCACACGGCGCAACAGTGGAAGCAGCGGGAAATGTTTGGGGCGTACCAGCGCAAAGTGTGATTTCACCTCTTCAAGCTTCGCTTTCACCCCGAAGTGAAGATGAACAGCCACAGCAGGAACTGACTGGAAATGAACCACCACCACCAGGATTGTCACATCATATTCTGGATGTCTGAAACGATAGTTGAGCCCTTTTCCTATTCGTCTGTATTTCCCCTTGTCACCTTTTTTGCGTGCGATCCAATTTCTGTAGGGATATTCGTGTTACCACAGGAAAATTTCTTTAGTTAATTGATGTTCCTGGGATTTCATAGCTATTACACTAGTGGTGGTTTTTCATCTTGAATTTAAAATAAAATCTTTGAAGATAACGCTTTGTTATTTCAAAATCGTTATGAACATTTATTTGAGTATGTGGAAATTACTTGAGACTAGAATTTGGTAATATTTTCCGACTTATTTGACAAACAGCCTTTATAGAAATGTAGTAAATTTTAAGTCAAAGATCCGAAATTTCTGCAACGGGTTGTACGTTTGTTTTAATCGCCACTTGCTCACTGTATGAGAAGCTACTGTATTTCGTATGCTGGTGTTTTTTGTCCATATGTTTAGTTTTTTTTAATCAGAAGTTTCATTGTGTCCTTTTAGTTACGTTTTCACGCTTCCTTTTTAATACTGAAACAATTTAATTACCTTATGTATATTTTACTTGAGCAAAAGCGCTGATCATTATGATATAGCAATAGATATGCAATTAGAAAACTTGTTGCATGAAATTGCACACATTTTGTAAAAACTATGTACTTGCTCTGCATGCTTTTTTTCTCCCGTTCTTGCGTTTAATTTGATTCGCTTGAAAAGAAACAAAATGTCATCTCGGTGGATTTATTTATTCATTTTCAAGAAAAAAGATGACATAATACATAAGTGTTGCTCTTGTTTTATTAGTACTTTAACTTTGATTTAACATAAGATACACCTGTATATCGCATCGTTGCTGTAATTTTCAGCTTTTATTACTGGTAATGTTATTTTGAAGAAGTAGCAGTAATCAAGAAATGTTAATTGCATGTAAATAAAATTATTATTAATTTTGCAGGTGTGTAATTAGTATTCTTTCTTTTAAAGGCTTAACTCTGCATTATTCATTACAGTTTTATTCGTATTTTGTGCATGTAAAGTTACTTTCATAACAGTTGTACAGTTATAAATTTGTGTATGGTCCATTTTTTTTCTATTCTTTTGCTTCAAGCTGTGCTAAATGACTCAGTCTTTTCATCAAAAAATCAGATTTAATCATACAACTACCAATTTTATGTTTTATTTTTTTTAAATATGTAAAAAGAAACTGTAAATAAAGAGTTAGTTTGACAGAATGTTTGTTGCTCTATTCATTCTGATAGTCCATTTCTCAATTTTCTTTCCTTTTTCTGAAAATTTTTTGTTTTTTTTTCAGTGATCATAATAGTTGTGAATTATTCCCCAAAAGAGGATCGTTTCGATTATCTAACGTTTTATATGGCAGTTGAATAATTTAATTTTTTTTATAGTACCAAACATCAGAGATAGTTTTTGCTTTGCTTCTTGAAATAATTGCTATGATTAATTGCATAGAAAATTGTATTTGCAGGACAACTTACGGTTTTCCTTTCAAAATACAACTTTCATATCTGAAATGGTTTTTTACTGGAAAAGGGACTGTCTCGATTTTCATTCATAATTTTTTCTTTCAATTTCATGCGATTACTGAATAATTTAAATTTGAAGTCAACGTGACATATACGCAGTTGGGAAGGAATTTGCTAGCCCAAATGTTGTTAATTCATAAGAATATGAGAATTATCTCTTACCAAATTCTCATTTAAAAAAGGGTTCTTTCATGGGCTTTGTAAGAAGTTTTGAAAAGATATTGTTAATTTTTCTGTTCTGCATGACGTATAGCTCGAGAAGTTTCTGGGAAATTAGTGAAGAAATTGATTTATTTCAGTAAGTCTAGCTTATTGTCCTTTAAAACGCAGTGACAATGTGAAGATTTTAGTTTTTTTTTTGCTGTTTAAATTTACATATGTGATATTCGGGTCATCAATTACGAGTGTGATTTCTTTTTTTTTGTTTTCATTTAGGACGAAAAGGAAAGTTAAAACAAATGGATGAGGAAATATTGGGAATGCGACGAACATTTCCAAAAAAAACAACAATCAATAATAATTCGAAACCAAAAAAGGGACGATGGAAGAGTGGTTGTCGGAAATATGCTCAGTCCATGTTCGATGGGAGTGATGATGATGAGCGCAATGACGATGAAGTTGAAGTGCAGTTAAAGCAACAATCGAAGTAACTGTTAAAGTCATTTATTAATCAGACGACTTGCTTTTTATCAAATTAGATGATTCATAAAAAGAAACTAGTAAAATATTTGTTGGAAAACAGTGTATTTCTGATTTACAACTTATGTGAAAGAAATTGATAAAATTTCGTTTGATCTTTCTCGACGGAATTTAAATTTGTTTTTACAACTGGGCATGTTATGTTTCAAGATATATTTTCTTCCTTCTTTTTTGTTTATAGCTAAAGGAAAATTATGATGTTAGCATTGTTTAATTGTTCATTTCAACATGTTATGGTGTTTTGGGCTAAAATAAACATTTTGAATTCTAATGCAGTAAACTAAATTATACAGGAATAAGAAGACGAAGAAAGCAAAAAAGCAGGAAGTTCTTGTCGATGACACTGCAACAAAACAGTGCGACGAGTCATTAATTACTGAGAAATGTAACTTCGACACTTCCGTTTCAGCGGAAGATGATGAATGCGTTACGTGCATTTCTGATTATGACCAGTAAGTCTCGTTTCAAATGAAAATTGAGTATTCTCATTTATTAAATGAACATTTTAATTCAGATTTCAGGATTAGCTTTAGCCTCTGTTCCAGAATCGTGTTTGAGACCATAAACTGTGTAATTAAACCATTGTGCACTAGTCGAGAATCTTAGTTCATTGTATATGATGTCACGTATGGACCTTTAAGTCACATGGAATGTCACTGATAGAGTTATCGAAATTATCGAGACATTTTTGTACAAATAATTAGGGATCTTAATCATAATGGGTGAAGGATGACTGATATTTCTACCAGAATTTTGTACTACACCACCAAGAACATTCTAAAATCATTCTTGAAAATGCAATCTTTTACTGTCTAGAACCAGCGGTGGAGGACGAATTATTGATGGGAATCGTCCGTATGGTCGGAGGAAACGTCTATCAGGCATATCCAATGAGGAAAAAAGTAGCATCAGTCTCAATAATGTTCAGAAATCTGGAATGCTAACGAAAGATAAGAAATTCGCATTCACAAGGTTGTTTCTTCGTATGTAATTGTTTAGTGGTATGGATCCAAGTATATTATTAAATGATGATGTGTTTGAATTAAATTAGTCTTTTTTATCTTCATGGAAATTTGATCCTATTTGTTATGACAGCATACTGTAATTTTTAAGTGGTATAGTATAAAGAAATTAGAAAATTTCGAAAGACATCATAGTTTCAGCTTTTAATAAGTAAAGATCCATAGTTTTCAATCCTGGCGTGGGTAGAAATGAAGAAATTTCTGGATAACGTCCTCAATGAAAGGAAGCCTTGTTGAAAACACTTAGTTGTACTTCTGAATTTTATATTCTTGTATTTATTTTCCGGTATGATCTATTTATTTAGTGGTACGACAGAAGATCCCGACAAGCATCGCTCAGCCGAGGGAAAAGTGGAACTGGCAGGACCTAAAAAGTCTGATTACAACGTAACAATTCCAGTTCAGGAGCATGAAGAAGAAAATTTGGACAGTATAGAATTTCGCGAAGGTATTATTTTAAGAAGGTTTCCATATCGTTCATTTGTTTTGATATGTCACTGATTATTATTCTATTCGTAAGATTGTTTTGTTCTTTGAATTTCAAGACCATTTTATTACCTGAACTTTCAAAATTATCATCTTATATTTCTGAAAATGCGAAGCTAGCAATATGTTTTTCTCATTTCAGAAATAGCAAAAATTCCATTAGGCAAAGCAAAACAACTGCGGGAACGATTAGGGAAATTATTCGACAAGGCATTCTTTGTTGATGATGCATCATCTAATTCTAGTAGGAAATCTGCTGAAAGGATTCTTGTGGTTATTTATTTTAAATTATTGTTGAGAAATCGGATGCTCTTGATTCGCAGTATAATTCTTATTTGAAATCTGTGTTGGCCGCTCTGTTATGATAGAGTATAACTTTTTGTAAGATATGATGGTTAAAAATAGTACCGAGTTTTTAACTCTCTTTCTAACTTTGAAATGACTGTTCTGTCCATGAAGATACCTTGAATAATAAATATTTTCCCGAAGATTTTATCTTTTACCCTTTATGCAATTGCAGTTATTTTGATTTGCAGCGTCGTGAAAATCCAAAAAGACCTCGTGAAGTATCGTCAAAAATACGGGTTTCTAAATTCAGAAATGTGTTCGAGAATGAAAAATTGCAACGACCCATGTAAGTGACATTACACTGTGTATTCGCCTAAAATGCTTTTTTTCATGATTCAGTAAATTTGTTTTTTGTTTTCCTTTTCTTGAAATATTAAGCAGTTTATTTGGAATAATCATAAAACTCGCATTCGGTTGTATCAATTACTTTTTTTGATGAAAACGTTGTACCTTGCTATGTTAAAATCAAATTTTAACTTTATTAGGTTGTTGCCATAAAAGAAGGAAACGGTCCTTTAATTTATTATTTTAATCTACAATCTGTAAATCGATTATAGATTTGATCCTCGATACGATAACAGATGTGGAGAGTTTAATAGTTATATATACCAAAACAATTATAGTTTTCTGGATGATATACGTCAACGAGAGAAAAAGGTATCTCTTTGCACATGTTATTTTAATGTTTGCAACCAATTGTATCTATTCATTTGTTGTCATAACATAAATTATAGATTGTTGCAGTATTGTTAGCACTAATGTTAAAGAGAAAGTTGATTTGAAATTAGGATCTTTGACATTTTGGTTATGTATTCAAGTATTTTAACCTCAGATTTACAGCAACCCGCTATTAAACTTGTGAATTTTTTCAGATACTGATAAGGGAACTGAAAAATACGACTAAAGAAGGAGATGTTGACAGGAACCGGTTGAAAGAGGCACTCAGAAAAATAAAGAATCAGGAAAAGTAAATTTACACGAACTTATTTTTAAAAATTTTTTGCGTCGTATAAAATGATATCAGTTGATCAACGTTATCGGTGAAGAAAAGAATGAATCGGCAAAAATTATTGCAATTTCAATTTTTGTCGGTATTTATCGTTGTCATTATTGATGATAATAGTCACTCATTTCTTTTCCATTTATTATTATCATTTTCGCCAATTATCTATGATTTTTCTATAATAAATAAATTATAATTTAGTGTTGGTGATTACTTGTTCCTATTAACTGATTATCTATTCCTCTTTCAGAACACAAGCAGACATTAATCTTCGTAAAGAAATAATTCGTGAAATACGGCATGAAAACAATGAACGCATGAGTCAAGGCTTACCACCTATCTTTAAAACAAGAGGTTTGATATAATCTTTCAATATTAAATGTCTTTCGCTGCATAGCTACTTTTGATAGAATGTTTTTACTCTGTTTATGAGAAAAGAGTTGTTTTCCTATATCTATAATGAGCTAATTTAAACATTTCACCCTATTCTTTCAATTTTTCTAGAAGTTTTTGTAATTTAGTAAATTACATCCTATTTAAAGCTAATTTTTTTTTAAAAATGTTTACATCTGATCTAATGTCTATTTTGATATTTGAAGCACAAATTCGGGAACTTATCTGGCGTAAAAAATATGATGAACTCAAAGGAGGAAAAAAATTGGAAAAATATCTTCGTCGCAAAATGAAAAAGCAAGATAAACGGTGTGGTATCAGCGGATCAGTAATCCATCAAAATGAAAAGGAAGTGCTATCATACTCTAGTGATTAAATGATTTGCTTAAACACTGGCGTAACTTCCGGCTTCTCGATTTTGTTGTTCGTGAGAATTGGTTGGTATAGAAAGCAGGTGCTGTTGGGGACTCCATCTTTCGGTGTTCGACGACTGTATTTAGTAAAACTCTGTATTTTGATAAGTGTTTTCTATGTTTTGACAATATGAACCATTTTTGATTATTATTATTATATGTAAATATTTCACAGTACTACATGTACTCATTCTTGGTGAAATCAAGAAATCAAACAATTCTTTTATAGATTACATATTTGTTGAAGTTCCGCCATGCTCTGTGAACTAAATTATTCAATTTATCATTGAATAAGTTTGCATTTTAGTAAATGGTCCAGGTAGATTTAAATAAATTTATCCATAATGTGCAGACTTCATAAAAGTTGGCTTTCCCTGCCGATCATTTAGGTATGAAATTAAGATTTAAAGAAAAATGTGTATTAAAATACATTGAAAAAGAATGTGCGATTTAAAATGATTGACGCGAAGACAAGATTTTTGTTACACATTAGTTTGTGATACAATGTTTTTCTCATCCTTTCCAATGCCAAAATTGAACTTGGAGGTGAAAAGACTTCCAGAATTAGCGAGCGAACTGGTTTTTCCTTATCTTGATTTTTTTTTGTTGGATTGAAAGAATTTTTTCTCATTCTTAGCTTCATGTTTAATTTTTGCAATTTCAATTTCATCATTCGAATGATCTGTTAAGACTGAAAAAACTAGACAAAATGGTTGAAATAAATTTTTATCAAATATATAACATTTCTTTTTTGCAATAATAATAATAATGTGTGAAACATCTGAAGCAAATAATTAATGAAAGTCAAATAATGCGAAAGATTTTTGCAATGCGTTGGAGAGAATTAAAAAATCAAATGTTTTTTCGAATAATTAAAATCTGAACCTTTGTTTGTTTTAAATGTATTATGTAGCGGAACATAACTCTATTGCATATTGTAGTCTAACAGGTATTAGAAATCTACTTGGATTTGTAAAACGCAACGTATATTTACCATCACGTTTACAGATAATTGAACCTTGTTCAGGTGTACGTAAGCTTGTGAGCGTTATTTTAGGCCATATTATTTGTTCATTATCCATTTCGATCTTCACTATTGAAAATTCAACATCAGTACTTACTGTAAAATGCCATAGTAGTATTTGTGAATCTTTTGTGCAAGCTCTGAAAAATATCCAATATAAATTAGAATTAAAAAAAAAATTTTCCCATTACTAAAATTTTTAATAAATGTAGAAGGAAAAAAGTTGAAAAAATTCACATTAACCATTCCTTTTATTTTATAAAAAACATTAATTTTTATTTTTTTTTCGCTTCTATTTCAAACATAAATTTACTTTTTAATTTCAAATGTTTGCTTTCGTTTGATTATTTCCGTACATTTTGGTGGAACATTTGGAAAACCGTATTTTTGCCAAAGTAAATCACAGTTGTAATAATGTTCAGGTTCTATTTTTATTGGTTTTTGGCATACTAATTCCGGTTTTTCCGCATATCCGCTCTCATCACGCCATTCTCCACCGTATATTGCTGGTACTAGCTGTGTAAAAAAAATATGAAAATTTCAATTTCTAAATTTTTCTTTGCGATTATTAATTTTACATAAACAAATAAGAAAAAGCTCAATTGTTTCATTTCTTTTGTTTGAGTTGCTAATTTCTGCAAAAAAATGTCCGATAAACAATTCTAATATTATAAGTTTAAACGTATTTTTAAACGTATTTTAAACGTATTTCTAATCAATGAAAAGAGAGCCGATCTGTATGAGAGCCGTGTTATCTCTCTGTAATCGTATGATTCAACTAATAGTGCCAAATCATTTAAATTGAGTTTCTATTTTAAAAAAAAGAAATTAAAATTATCAAAAAGGAGAAATTTTTTTGAGCAATTATAAAATAACGTGCAAAATTTATTTCAATATTAAAATAGCATACGTAAGGATTTAAATGTTTGATTAAATCAGTTGGTTGATGAAGGAACTGTAGCCGCGACTGTGTTGTTTTATCCATCAGAAGTTTGACAATTTGTCCCATTATGCTCAAAAGTGCTGGTGAATTTACAAGAAATAACTTTGCTTGCTGCAAGGAAATCTTTCTATTGCATTCATTTCAAATTTTAATTTAAAATTAAACTGTTACTTATTTATGAAATGGAACGAGAAAACGAGCAGGTAGGTAATATTAGGTATATCAGGCAAACATTATTTTCTTTGTGTTTGAATAAAAAAAAAACTGAAAATATCCAAATTATCAACTTAATCTTATTTCTTCTTAAAAAAATTGAATTAAAAATACAAAGTTAATTTTGATATTTAATTCTTTTTTAACAATTATTATTTGTAATAGTAAATGTTTCGGAAAAATTTTTACCGTTTCAACAAAGTAATCGGCCCATATTTTCACAATTAATCGTACAAATTGTGCGGAAACACTTAGCGGATTCAGTAAAGCAGTGGTATTTATCTCCGAGAGGTCAAGTATAGTCACAACAGCGGCTGGTTTACCTGTTGCTTTTTCCGCCTCCAATTGCGCTCGAGTAAATGCTTCTTGCATTATGAAATAGGAATGAAGAACGTAACTGAATGGTACCACTTTAGTTATCTGAAAACTTTTACAAATTACAATAGTATGAATATAAAGTAGAAAATGAAAATGTTAATTATTCAAAGAATAAAAATGACAGCAATTCAAAAATTCCATTAATTGAACTAGAGGGGCAGGGAGAGAGAAAGAGAGAGAGAGAACTAATGAAACGAATTAGAAAGAATATGAATTTAAAACAGAGAAAGAAAAAAGATGAAAATAGTGCACACCTCATCGATATCATTTGTAACCATTCGTTGAAAGAACACATATACGTTATTAACATTTCGATACAATGCTATTTTTGAGATGCAAAATCGCTGAAATTAATTAAAAATAAGAAATGGAGAAATTTAAAAAAAATTAAAAAATAAGAAATATTTGAAAATAAGAAATGGAGAAATTATAAATCGAAAGAAAATGAAGGAAAAGGAATGACGACGGATGAGGAGAGAGATGAGAGGATAATTGAGTACTTACATTTCTTTATAATACATTGGAATAATATGAAATTGACTAATTGTTGAAATTAAAAATGAAAATGGAATTTAGAATGGAATTTAGGAATTTAGAAAATTTAGAAAAATGAAAAGCACAAATTTTGTTAAAATTTCAAAAGAGACAACGAAATAGATATGAAAATGAGGCACAGATGATGCTATACTTCCAATGTTACTAACAACGAAGAATGAAAAGAGAGAGAGTTTAAAAATTGAAATTTTTTTTTTACAAAATATTAAATATACTTCAAATGTCATTTTAGGAATTTCTAATTTTGTTTGCAGTAAATGTGTTTCGAGACGATCATATGCAAATGTTCGTCGATGATCGAATAAATCTTTCATATTTCGTTTAATGCGATCCAAGTCACCATTATACGCACGCCACCAACGTGCCAAATAAAACGTCGTATTAAATAAGTCCGGAATATCTCTAATTATTTCCCTTAAATAAAACACATATTCATTTGTTTATTTATCCACTACTCTATAAGATAATATTTACCGCATATGTGGAAAGACTCATACAACACTTGCAGTATACTTACCTAAAGTGATATTTGTTTTAATACTTAGTCTCTGTGTGGAATGTTATTAAGTTTTCTCACACTTACTTTGTAGAAAAAATTAATGACAATTACTGTAATCTCTGTATTACTTATCATTTGTTATTGCTTTCAATCATTCTCATTATAACCAGTAATTCCGAAATAGAATGTGCGGTATTTTTGATCTTAAAAACAAATAAAAAAAAAACTTAGAATGATATCAACAAGCGCATAATTTATGTTTAATTGATAATCATTTAAATCTTAAAAAAAATTATTTCGTTGAATACGTATGCTAATGAAATCAAATAAAAATGAACTACAAGTACACAACTGATAATATGAAAAAATAGCATTGGCATTATACCTAAAAATAAAAGTAATGAGAAATGAAAAATGCTAACCGAATTTTTTCAGCACCAACAATTTCATCATCCGTTATTGGTGATGGTGTAAAATAGGGCGATGATTTCATATCATTCACAAAATTACCTATAAGCGCAAATGACCAGCAAAACTGTGAATAAAATTTGTATGAAAATGAGAACTATGATTTTTCAATCAATTCAGTTGCACAGGTAAATAGTACTTTCTGTTACATCTGATAAAAGTTTTCGTCACAAAAATTTTCGAGCAACAATTCCGGTCATAAGAGAATTTCGGAAACGATTGAATAGTAATTTAATTAGTATATTAGTACATCGATTGTGTAAGGCGCAAATTATACTATCAACTCCATTTCCCCTATCATAGTATCTCTCACTCGGAAAACTTTACAAATAATTAGTTATCGGTCACCTCACTGATAGGATTCAACCTAACGTCATGAATGAGTGCAAAGTAATGGAAAAGAATGGAAAATGAGTAAATGACAGAAATTGAAAGAAAAATAGGGCAGGAAAATAAATTCAGGTCACTGAAAACACTGCCTAATGGTTGAACGATTGACGTAGTTTGACGAAGTTTTACACATACTGAAATTGAATTTGAAAAAAAATTAAAACAAACCAATTTATTAATTTTTCCTTTATTTTCTTGTTGTGTTTTATTTCCTTTCAATTGTAGCAGATACTGTTTGATAAGGAAAACAGGAAAGAGGGAGAAGAAGAGGAAGAAGAAGGAAAAGAAAGGAAACAACAATAGTGACAAAAAGGTTTGATGGTAAATTTAAAATTTCAATTTTAGAAATAAAGCTAATTTAGTAATTGAAATTTCATTAAAGTACTAACTTGATAATCTCTTTATTTTATAAAAGTAACAAATATCAACTGATTTTGCAGAACAAATTTTGATTTTTTAATTAAAAACTGATACAAATATTAAACGTAACGAAATTTTTGAATTAGAATGCAAATTAATTTAATTCTCTTCCTCTTTTTTTTTCTTTTTGCAAATTAATATGCAAAATAATTTTCAATTAACAATGACTGTATGATTGTTGTCTTTGTCAGTTTGTTGCAACTAATATTCATAAAATAAAATTAAAAAAAAAAAAGAAAGACTGATATTCATAAAATTATAAAATGACGAGATTAAAATTGAAAATTTTATTTACAAAACTTAAAGTGACTGTGAAAGTATCAGAAATAATTTTGAGCACTCGTAAAACTGGTATTTTATTTTTCGAACTCATATCTAATACAATTAGATCTGTAGAGAATGAAACATATCGATCGAATGCATTTGAAAAGATTAGATCCGCCAAAAAACTTTTGTAACTCTCATTTTTCAAAAACGAAAAAAAAAATGATACTTTTGATTTTGAATAACAAAACTTCTCTTCTTTTTTCTTACTCTTTCTTTTGCCAAATTGCATATCACCTGGATGACCGAATAATCTGATCGCAGGACAATAATATCATTCAATTGATGTTATTGCACAAATGAAGAGATTGTTGAAATTTCAGTTCAATAGGAAAGGAAGGGAGAGAAAAGGAGAAAAATATAAATTTGCATATGTGTATTGTATATGTAATTTGTATATGTAATGTATATGTATTGCATATGTAATTTGCATTAAATTTTTACAAAATTTAATTAGCGTACCCTACTTGACACTTCTTGATACGCTGATGTGGTGCTTATTATTACGAAATATCTGTGGTACAAAATGTTCACCCGATATCACCTCCCGTAAATTCAATTTCAATTTTTTAACATTTGTGATATTGAAAGAGCAAAATGAAATTATGAATAAACAAACTATGAATGTGATGAAATTTGCATTTGAGGACGTACTGCGCGGAGGTCAACAGTGCGAAACCAGCACTTTCAGTAATGTTTATTAGTCAGTGCCAATAGAAATATTTATCCGAAATGTTACGAAAAGAAAATGAAATCCAAAAATATTTAAAGTAACACTCAATCAATCAATCTCAATGACGAATTGAAGTATGAAATTGTCTATGTTAAATCTTTTGCAAAGTTTTTCACTTTCAAACAAATATCACGTGAACGGACGGACGTATAACGTTTGTCATTGAATAAATAAATTTCATGCAAACTTTTCACGCCTTTTTTTTAGGAAAACTTTTTAAAACTATCAAAAAGATCGATTAGCTAAAAGTAATTAATTTCATCCAATCATTTCTTTCCTTATTTTAGCACTTCTAATTATCCCAATCGATTAGAAAACAAGTTTGACTAAATTAGGTTGCAATAATTTGCATATGCAGTAGAGCGATAATTAATTCTAATTAATAATGCCACAATTTTCTGTCATTGCAATAAAATACACATAGATGGACTACAATGGTATTGATTGATTGATTAAATAAAAGTTTGTAATATTGTACGACGAATATATTTTAATACGAAATAATAGAACAAATTACATAAGGCAAATTAAGGTCATATAAATAATGAAAGGTGGATAACGTGGATTGAGAGACGTGGGATGAATTGAGCAGAGAAATGGCGTAGAATTGAACCAGAAAGCAAATAAATTGGGTTATTTTGCCATAAAATTATCAATTAATTTGATGAAAATTGAAAAAATTTTACGATTTGTTAATTATTTCATTTGACATAACGTAGAAAATCACTATGTGTGTGTGTGTGTGTGTGTGTGTGTGTGTGTGTGTGTGTGTGTGTGTGTGTGTGTGTGTGTGTGTGTGTGTGTGTTAGAATTAAAATCTGTTTGACAAAAAAGAAGTTAAATTTTTTGTAAAATAACGAATAATTTTCGAAAGCAAATGCATTTGAGTAAATTTCTGGTAAATCTTTGAGGACACAATTTCGCTTTTAAATTATAAACTGTTTCTATTAAACTTAAATTGTTTCAATTCAATTTGATGACAGTAATATCCAACTCTTTTTTCATACTAAAAGTGAAAAGAACAACAGAAAAATATGACGGCAAGGAAATTATCGGAAATGATTCAAACAGTTAAGGGAATTTTGGATCGGAAATGATTCAAACAGTTAAGGAAATTTCGGATCGGAAATTTGTTGTTGTGATCAGTGAAAATGATAAATGTCAAGGAATTAATGAACTTTTGCGGAATTTTTCCAATATTTACCCTTTCTGGTCATAAATCTTCCTACACTGTCCAATTAATTTTTTTTGGTCGAAAAATAAAGTAGCAATTAGATTTGTTTTATTTATTCAAAAGCTAATTTTAATTAATTTTTTATAAAAATTTTAACCAATAATTAATATATCGGAAATTATTTGCAATAAAGGCCTTAATTGGTAGCATAAAATTTGTATTTATGGAACATATTTCATAAAATTTGATCATTTTTTTCACTTACCAACATTAAATGTACGAATAAAGCAACTGAAACACAAGTCGTAACAAAAAAAACTAAAGTGAAATGTGTAATGAAAATTGAATTTATATTAAATATTCAATGAAACAAGAAAATATACTGATCTAAGTCATTTCAATTGACAGCTCTAAAAATTTTTACTGCTACAGAAAGTATTTTTTAGCAGATCAAGTTTTAAGAATTTTATTGTAAAAGTTTTTTTAATTAAAATTAAAGGTGATATATGTATTATATTACTTATGAACGGAAGACATATATCATTTGCCAATGAAACGAAAAGAAAAACAAGGGGTTATATCATTTATTAGTGGAAAAATTATCGTTCATTAATTTACCTTAATCATATTGTTTTTCTTTTTGTTTAAAAATTGTCGTTTAAAACTTTTTATATAACTGTTAATCTCTATTAGCTACATTTTCCATCTACAATATTCTATACTAACTACATAGTACTGGTGACTTTTACTCAATATTTCATTAATATGATTACTGTAATTACTATTTTTGTAATCATAAAGAAATTTATAGTTGATCATGAAATTACTATATTACACCATGTTGCATAATATACACTTTGTGCTACATCTACGTTGTCTGTTTAAGTACCTTTAGTAATATTAATTTTAATTATGCGAAATAATCATTGTTAAGTAATTATCTGCAATATGTTCTAGCTACCGTATTCATTTCGCATTATCGTACTGCTGTATTACTATATTATGTTGTTTTTACAAACTGTATTACATCACGTGGTGGCATTGTTTTATTACTGTAGGATGGTTTACTTATGCACATATTATGTAATTTTATATCGTAATATTGTAAATATTATGCTATGCTATATATACCATGTTGTTAAGTGTATTTTACCGTAGTGCTACAGTATTTTGATACAGCCATACCATAGCCTCAGCAACGTTGTACAGTATCTGTACCGTGCCGTACACTATCTTATTCATGAAAATAAGCAAATATTTTAATGTGGGATTAATCAATTATTCATTCTCAGCAATTTCTGTAGGCACTAACAAACAAGCACATATCAGTACGGCGGAAAATGGTATGCAATTTTAATAAATTACAAAATCTCTAATTTAGTTTATATTTCATTTAATCTTCACATAATTTTGTATAATTAAAAAATTATTAATGTTAGTTAAATGAACAAAGAAGAAAAAGTGCTAATTAATAAAATAAGCAAAAGTAGGAAATGAAAGAAAATTGTTTTTTTCAAGAAATTTATGCTGCTGAATTTATAGGCCTCAAAACTATTAAACTTCTCCCTTTTACTTTTTTTCAATCATTTTTTTTTGTTCATTTTCCTCCATTTCTCTTCATTTCTCACTCCCACTCATTAACAGAATGTGTTCTCTCTAAAAAGAGCGACTCAATTTAAAATTGATGCCAATCCGAAAATCGTTTCAACCGTTCCAATTGTCTGACGTCTCACTGTTAGACATGAACATTCGTCGGCTTCCTCTTTTAAATGAATTGTTTCTTTGAGGGAAGTAAATTTGATCATAAATTATTCTCGATCAGATCAAATTCCTTTACGATTAATTTCCTCAATCTATTTGATATTTTCTTTTGTCTTCCTTCATATACCGCTTCTCATCTCACTTATAGTAGTAATTGTGCCGTACTGATAATATGTTTTTATACATACGTATTTGTGTGTGTGTGTTTTTCTACGTGTGTTCGTGTGCATTTCTGTGTTTGTATAAATTAAATGAACTTATGTGAACTGAAATTTTTTGAATTTTTTTTTTGCATTATTTGATTTTAATTTATTTCTTTTTTTGCACTGCGTTTCGGATTACACGCATAACATATACGAACCAAACATTCACTCTGCACATATACACACACACACGTGCACACACACGTACATGTGTACACCTACGTATGTGCTTAGGTACATGTAATGATACATTTGCTTCCAGTGTCTGGCAATGAAGTTACAAGTGCAATTGTCATACTTGAAAGACTGTTAATTTTGCCGCCGAAACCATACTACACAAATTTCTACTTTTCAAATTTAATTTTTTGTTTTATTTTTCCATTCTTATAAATTTCTACTAATTGTACGAATGCTACTTAATCTTACTAAACAAACAATTCGTTATTAAAAGTTAACTTTTTGGTTTTTTATGCTAAAAAGATTTTAAAAAGTAAAAAGATAAGAAAAAAGAAATATGTTTTAAGATGAAATTTATTATTTTTCATTAGTAAACTCAATACTTTAAAACATCTTGTTTTTTTTCTTTCATTTTAAATAACGAACAAATATTTTTGAAAATTCAATAATAGTTTGTGCAACGATTGTATACAGTTAAAATTTTTCTTCTATTTCTTAATAATTTAATAGCTAAAAAATGTTAGAAATTGAAAACATTTGATTTTAGAAATTCAAATTATGCCCTTCCTTCATTGCACAAAATTTCATTACCTACTCAAAGATGCAGTTTGTTTTACGAAAGAAAGTGGAAGGAAAAAGTGAATTTCAATTTTATCTCTGAGTAGCCTAAAATGACAACACTTTGCTGTTGTAAATAAAACTCGGTGAAATCCATTTTATTAACAATGCAACGAGAATTGCGTTTTCGTTCAAATAGATTTGTTGGCAGATTTTAATTTAGGTTGAGATTAGAACCACAAATAAAGTCAAAATTTTAACAATAGCTGAATTGGAAATGAAATAGCGTAGTTATTCGTGCAAAACTTTGTTGACCTATCTGTTCGAAATATTTTGCAAAAAAAAAAAACAAAAATGCGTAAAAATGGATGATCTGATGTGATAGCACTAAACAAACTAAATTTTGTGAAAAAGTTCAGTGCGATGTTACAAATAAATATTAAAAGTTTTTAATAAGCGAAAAAAATTTAAAAATTAAAAGATCGAGTATGTCTTAAAAAAAGAAATCAGTTGCAATAAGATTTATTTCGTGATGATATGAAATAATCTTAATGATAGGCAACTGTAATTAGCTGTGTTTGTTTGAATATGCAAATTAATATTGTTTATGTATGAAAAAATCAACCTATTATTTTGCACTGTAAATAATCGGATAAGCATTAGCGTTTGTAGCATAACAAAATGGTATGTGCTAAATTTTGGCCAATTTTTAATTCTTTTTCAAATTATAGGCATTTAATGTGCAAATAACGTGCCTATGATATTTGACAATTTGAGAAAGTAATTAAATTAAGTTGCTTGGAGTAAATAGTTTGAAGTTATTTTTTTTTTATTTGTGATGCAAAAGTAAAAAAATTAAAAAGTTAAAAATTTTTTATTTATTAATAAATTAGCCTAAGCATTTCTCATGTAATTTACAAAGTATCAAAATGCTTAATTTTCACATATTTTTTATTAGCAAAATAAGTGAAAAATTGACATTTTTTCACAGTGAAGAAGTTTGCTGTTTCTGTATTTGACTGAAAATTGAAAATAAAAATAAAACATTTCACTTTCAAAATTTACTACTTCATGCGTTTGCTTCGAAATTGTTCTTATACGCTGCAGTTATGCCTTTTCTCACCAAGGAGAAAGTGGAAAAAATTCCTGTATTTTATTTCATTTTTTATTAGTTGGCAAAAAATGGAAACAAGCGATAATTTATTAAAATTACCTTTTTATTGAAAAAAATAAATATAAAAGGAAATTATTAGTGCATTAGTTATGCTTAGTTTACATAGCATAAGTTAACGAAAAAAAACTTCCGTTTGTTAGTTTAAATAGTAATAAAAAACTTTAGCAAAATGTGGAAAAAAATAACAACAACAATGAGTGCAACAGCAGGTGATCAAATAAAAGGATGAGTAATCAAGAATTTTTTTTTTAAATCTAGATTTCAAGAAGAAGAGAAAACTATTAAATGGAGGAAAAAGGCTATAGGAAGGAAAGAATGGATGAAACGGAAAACGTGTTTGTATATTTATGAAATGTTCCTCTGCTTAATTAATTTAATAAAAGCAGCAGGAGAAACTTTAATTTATGTTTGTCAGGATGACTATTTTCAAATATTATTTCTATTATTAATTCGTTTCTTTTTTTTATGATGAAAATTACATTCGAAAGTAGCAAGCTTTTAAGTACCGTAACAAGTTTCATAACATAATTGTAACTTAGGCCTAGCTATACAGTAGTATTAGTTATACGGTACCATACAGTAATTATTTTAAATATTGCATCTAAATATAAATGTTTTGTCGCTCTCTCATTTTCTGCATTAGTGTGCAAAAATATTTTAAATGTTGAAATACCATAAAATAATTTTAATTTTTCTTCAAATATCGTGACCATTTGCCCATCGTAAGAAAAACATATATCTCATTCTTGACCACAATTCTCCATACTTAAAATATCTTGCATTAATTTTTATAAGTTAAATTTACAAAATCATTATTGTTATCAATTATATAAGAGAATATATTTTATCCTTTAAGAAATTCCTGTAATTAATATTATTCTTTAATATTTTGTTTACCTTCTAATTTCGGAAAAAATTTTCTCACATTATGTTCTCAATATACCAAGTGTTAAAAACTATCTAACTCAAGCAAAAAAGAAACAATGTAAAAATAAAGATTTTTAGAAAAAAAGTGAACAATGAAGTAAATATTCAAAATCTAGGCAAGTTAAAAAGAAAAAAAATCCTGAAATCGGTAATTCATTAATTAATAAATTTTATTGGTTTGTTCTTTTTTTTTGCCCAAATTTCCCAATTATTGCTGAGTTAATTATATCGTACATGCGCAATTGTCTGTTAAAAATGCTATTAAAGATGTGCTAAGTGCAAAAATCTCACATCAAATACTTTTTAATTTAAAAAGAAAGAAGTGCTTTCCTTTTCAATTCAAATATATTAAAGTGAAATTTTATAATTGACAACAACAAAATCCGAGCAATTTTACTTTCATAAATGTGTCAATGCAATAGCCTTCTGCCATCAATCATCCATCCCATTCATCTCCTTGAAATATAATTATAGAAAAATGAATTCCTTTTTCTTTTTATCTTTTCTTTTGAAGGTCAAATTATTCAAGTCAAAATTGGAATTTCATTTCTCATATTTTCTTCACTTTTCCTAACTTTTTTTTTGCTTTAATACTTTTCTTTTGCTCATTAATATACATATATATATATATATATATATATATATATAAATATATATATTCATCGTATTTGCAAATTTTATTTAAATCTTAAATTTTTCTTAAATTTTCTTTTTTTCCCTTCTGTTCATTATAAATGATATTGTTTATTGAATCACTTTTTATTTTCTGTGTTTTTTTTCCATCCATACTCTTTTCATTTTCCTTTCAAACACTCACTCTCCACTTGTGCTATTATAGTACAACAAAACATTTATATCATTCCTTTCTTTCTTTCTTTCTTTTTCTAACCTCTTTCTCTCGTATCCTCTTTTTCTACTTCAATTTGGCATTCTTAATAGCTTTTTGATATTTGAAAAAAAAGACCACCAAGTAAAAGGGATAAAAAAGCAAAAAAAAAAACGAAAACATCTGCAAGCAGTTTATAGGCGTACATATCCGAGCTTTAAACCATATTTACGTTTTTAAATTTTTATATTTACATGTGAAATTTATCCATTCATTTTATATCATTCACTTTCGCTAAAATTTATTTATGCAATTTAGGTAATTTTAAGGAAAAAAATTTTGCTCATTTTTGTTTTAAAAATTATGTATTTGTTTTATTTATAAAATTCACATATTTATAAAATAAATTTACATTTTCCTATTAAATATTTTACTGTTCATATATGTAATTTAGTATTTAATTATAAAATTTTTGTAAATATCTACGTGTTTGTTTATGTTTTTTTAACAAAGTTGACATATTTCATCATAAATACATACATAAACCGTAATATTTGTGTGTAAAAATTATATATTTAAAAAATTTCTATATTTATTCATTTAAAAAATTTATAAACAAAATTTACATATTTCTATATTTATAAAAAATTCTGTATAAACTATTTTGTATAAGTTAATATTAACGTATTTGTGTGAACAACAATGTATACAACGCATAATAGAATATACCTTGAAGGTTTTTCCCTTTTTTCCTCTTTCTCTCTCTCTCTCTCTCTCTCTCATTCTCTTGAGAGCTTTACATACGATCATTCTTCATTCCACACAACAAAACAATATTCTTACACATACCGATGAAAATGATGGACAAAGTGAAAGAGGTATAAATTTCCTTTTTCTTTCTTTTTTTTGTTAACACCAAAAACGAAAAAAAGCAATATTCATAAAAGAAAATGAAACCGGCAAGAGAGAGAGAGAGAGGGAAGAGAGAGGGAGAAGATTTGTGAACTATAAGATGGAAATTTTGACGTGAAAAAAAAAGGAAAATTAAATTAACAGTTACAAAAAAAAAATTTTAAATTAAAATAGTACGAAATGAGTGATGGAAAGTGAAAAAAAATTGTGGAATTGTTTATATCAGTTTGATGTATATTTCTTTGTTTTTTTTTTCGTATATCTCTGTGTCATTTATTTATGTATGTCTGCGTGTATTAGATGGATGACGTATGCGTGTGGTCGCATGAAATTCGAATTATTTAATTGTCATTGTTTGCATTTTTTTTCCTTTTTTTTTGTTTTCACTTTTTTCATTCTTTCTTTTTGCCGAAACAAAAAAGTCATTAACTAATTTTTAATTTATCCATATGTTTATCTTTTTTATTTCTGAAATGATTTTAGCTTTTTTTTTTACTAAACAGTTTTGTCCTTTAATCAACCTGGATGATGGTGGTACTGATTATACATTCTATTATCTAATCACCGTTATAGACGTACGTGTTGTAAACGTATAACTCGACATTGTGTGACCTTAATTCTAATGACACTCATACTAGTAGTATTCATTAGTAACGTTTAAATTTATCGCACATAGAATGCTAAACCTGTTCTTTTTTTAGACATAGTATTTGTTGGATCGTCGTTCTTTCACATCTTGAAATTTACTATCTGTTCAAAGGCGTCTAGTCTTAGCACACTTAGTGCGTATTTAATTATTGGATAGGAAAAATTTAATAAACCAGTTAAAATCACATATGTTATTTTATAAATTTCGGTTTTAAAAATGTGAAAATTCAAGAAAATTGTGTACACTGTCAGTCGTTGTTCAATAATTTGTTAACAGTAAATAAAAAATGAAATTTAAAGCAGTTCCTTCGCCTTGTTCTAACTCGCTCAATTCAACATCACAATAGCAGAAAATGAAAGTGAAATTAGAATATTAAAATTATTACTGAGATAAATCTAATGTCATTTCTCTTCCTGATACCTTCTATTTAATAACTTTGAAATTTTATCATTTTCAATTTAGCACATGAATTTCTAACTTTTGGAGCACAAAAACATCCACCGCTTTTTACAATATTAACTATTTAATAAAATCTAAATTTCATCACTTAATTTTGCTTGTAAATAGTATCATAGCAAAGAGAATGTATCGCTTTAATTCCGTTACAAAACGTTTAAAATTTCATTTTTCTTCAATTTCATAATCATTTCATAATTTTTAATCTATCGCTAAGAGTTGAAAATTTTCCTTTTCCTACAAAAATCAATCGAATTTTTCTCTTCTACTCTTCCAACTATCATTTGCATCTCTTAAGTACGCTCTCGTTTCTTTCTTTTTTTTCGTAAAATTCATTTTACTCTTTGTTAAAATTGTATAATTCATTTTTAAAATTATTAAATTTGTTTTTTGCCTAAGCAATAATTTGCAATCGAAGAAAAAAAAAGTTATTCGTAAAATGTTAGATTTTGTTGGGAATGGTTTTGTGGTTTGTATCGCAATGAGAAAGCCTTCTTGCCTTCTTTTCCGCCTTTAATGTTTATCAGAATAATTTGCTGTTTGGTTCCATAAATTAGCCTAAAAATTAGCTTGGGAAAGCAGGTTGTAGATAGAGTGGAATAGTAGGAGAGGTAAGAGAGAGAAAGTAAAGTGTATGAATGATTTTCATATCGATGTAGCATTTCCAGTGCTTCTTTTACCCTCTCTTAACCATTCAGTATTTGGAGATTAGAAGAAGAAGAAAAAAAAAAGGAGCAAAATTTATTCAAAAAATTTCACTTACCGTATCGACGATGTCTTTTTCATTCCTCAATTTCAATTTGTAATAATTTTTAAAAAAAAAATATTTTTTTTCTTTTGGTCATATCATTTCATTTTTTTCAGTTTTACTTTCTCCCTCAAATATTTCTTTTTCAAAAAGCAAAAAAAAAAACTTTTATTTTTAATGTCAATAAATTTTAATGAAAAATTTTTAAGAAATAAATAATATTTTTTAAAAAAAGAGTAATTTTTCTTTCTCTCATCTTTTTCGTTTTTGCATTAGAAAATTTTTATCATAATAAATTTTGCAATTGAAATTTTTATTCAATTTATTTCATAGCATTGTGAAATAATTTTTTTTTGTTTTCACTCTTTTTTTTTGCTTCCTCCTCCTTTTTTAATTTTTTTTTACTAAATACTTAATTTAACCTTGACACGGCCATGGAAATGTTTGACTGGAAATGGTGGATATTAATTAGCAGGTGCCAGAAAAAAACAGAGATATAAAACAGGAGAGAAAATTTTCTCAGATAGATTGGTCGTGTTACATGAACTAAGGTGATGTTACCTGTTTTTAGTCAGATAATTATTAAGTTCTTCGATATACGCATATTGATTATTTCAGTATAACTGGTAAACTGAGTGAAATAAAGTAAAAGTTGTGAAATAATTACTGATTTGTAAAGTTTAATTTTTTTTCCTACCTTATCGTTGTAAAGCTTAACTGATCATTTGGTTGATAACGTCTAGAAGCCGTGCGTTTAATTTTTTATGCTATTACTATATAGCTACAGTATCCGCTACATTTACATATCGTGTTTACTGCAAGCAATCCATTGGCAGTATTATATTGCCATTCCAGCTACGGTATTAAAATATTCATAGTTAATCTTTCACTGATAAGAGAACAATAAGCAAATTCTTAGATTGCCTTCAAAATTTCCATATATTTCAAATTTGAAATGACATTTTTTTGAGTTAAATTTTTTTTTGTTAATCTAATTGTGATAAACAAATTAGTTATCAAATAGCGAAAAAAATGATTTATTTTCAATTTAATTATGAATTGAAAAATCAGTTTACTTTTACTTTTAAATTAATGTGTTGCACTCAATCATCAAAAAGTTGCCGTTAATTATTAAATTAATAAAAAATTAAATTAAAAAGTGGTAAATTTCAGCTAAATTTTAAATTATCATAAAATAATAAAGTGAGAAGAAAATAATTTAGTATGTTGTTGCATAGATAACAGGTCTCTTCTAATATTGTAGTACTCTAATGTTAATTAAAAATTTTAAGATATTAAAAATTTCAGTGTTGTCAAAATTTTACTACAAACGTTTTCAAGCTTCTCTTTCTCTCTACTTGACAAATTTTAACTACAGATGTTGAAAAAAAGAAAAAACAAAACGATTTTTTCAAATTATTTTTTTTTCTTGAACGTAATTTGTATTCTTTATGTAACAAAGAGTGAATCAATTTTTCTTCGTTTAAAATTTGAGAAAATAAATTCAAATTCTATTAATAGTTACTTTGAATGGAATGTTACAACGTTACTTCCATTAATTTCGTTCTTTTTTGCTACTGTATAGACAATTTATTTCGGTGAAATATTTCAACAAATGAAACGAACGAAAAATTTATTCTGTTTCAAAAAATATTTTGCTCAAAATTGTTAATTTTTTTTCTTTTTTTAAAAATATTTTTTAAAATTGTTGCAAAAAATTTGCACACTTACATAAGTTAGCCAATAAATTATTGTTTCTAATTTGTTGCACTAACTTATGAAATTTTTAACAAAAATATTATTTTTCTTCCATAAATAGAGAGAGAGTAATGGCTTACACATGTTAGCTTAGAATATTTTTTGTAATTTAAAGCAATACTTTTTTATAAAGTATATGGAAACTATAAGTTTATTCTAAAATTGGTATTTTATTATTTTTTTAAATTTTTTTTTAGTACCATTGAGACACCTTAACTTATCGATACCGCATGGCATTATTAATATATTTATACAGTATTGGGAAAATTCACTACCATACGTGGAATCGATCATCAAAACTTCGATACTCTGAATACTTCTTACTAATTAGGGTTATAAGTAAACAGGCTAATCTATGAAAAAGAGAATGTTACAGTGCAAAAGAATTTTCAATGCTCTATTTATATTAAATTTACGATTAAATTTAAATAAATATTTCATAAAAGATGTTAATTTTTATAGTCAAATAATAAATTTGTTAAACTTCTATTTACTGTATTTTTCAATAATATTTTTGACTGGTACTTCGATTTGCGTAAAATTTTTTGTTTCTTTCAATTAATCAAAAAACAAATTCAGAAGTGGCAAGAAAATATTTCTGAGTTAAACTTTTTTACTAAATATTTTTCAATTATATACTCTAAAATTTCGATAAGATTTTTTCTTTCAAATGGAAAAAAAAACAATAAAAACAGAAAGAAAAAAAAAACGGAAAAGTAAGAAGGAAAAGAGGAAAATGAAGATTGAACGAAAGGTTTTGACAATTCCGGAAATCATATATACCTTCATGTTTGTCTATGTGTTTGTGTGTGTGTGTGTGTGTGTGTGTGTGTGTGTGTGTGTGTGTGTGTGTGTGTGTATGTGTGTGTACTTCTTTTCTATTAAACGGAATTTTCGTACTTGAAGAATTATAGGCTATACGATTGAGTATGTACAATGTACATTTTGGTGCAATTATATGGAAACATTACTTTTCTATTTTCATATTTTTATTCTAAATAAATAGCTTAATTTTAGGTCCATTAGGAGAAGAGGAATGAGAAAGGGAAAAATATTGAGAATGCAATTTTATTCTCTTTCTTCTCTGTCACTTCAATTTTTTTTGTGGCTCACACTTTTTTGGTGTTCCTCTCCCTTTCTTTCTCTCTCTCTCTCTCTCTTTCTCTCATTATTAATTTTTTCTTCAGTTCAGTGTGTTTTAAGGATTATTTCTAGATTATTGGTTTTTAGTTTGATAAATTTTTCTTTTATATTATTCACTAAAAATTACTGTTTTTTCTCCTTTTTTTTTTTAAATTCAGGTTGGAAAAAAGAGATGAAAAAATCGTTTAAATGCTAAAATTAAATTATTCATTATTAAATTTTCGTATTGGATGCTAATATCAGTTATTATCGTTATTATTATCACTGTTATCACTACCATTATTACTAGTGTTATTGCTTTTACAATTTCTACGATTTGAAAATATTTTCATAATGAAATGTGAAGTGCCTTAAATATACACCAAAAAAAAAATAACAAGAAAAAATAATTTAATTTTATAAAGCTAATAATTAAAATTATAAAAACATTTGCTCCTGCGATATTTTTAACATCCACTTGATAGTTTTTTTTTTCATTAAATCCTATTTTGATATTTTTTTTAAAGAGAAAGAAGAGTTGTTTTGAGGAGTGATAATTTTGATCAAATGCCAGAAAGGATGAAATTCAATCAATTTGAATTGATCGATAAGTAATTCGACTTGGTAGTAAAGCGTTGGATAGGATTGAAAGAGGGAGAAGTGAATGAGAAATGGCAAAAAAAGTCAATGGACTATTTGCAATAACGTTTTTGCAAGCTTTTCATTTCATATATCCAACTGATACAATCATTCATATCTTCTAACCTATCTTTCTCTCTCTCTCTCCCTCTCTCTCTCTCTCTCAAATGTCCTTTTAGCTTATCCAATATGAAGGAAGTTTTGATTACTGTAACATTCTCTTCTTCCTTTCTCTCTCTTTTAAGAAAAAGATGGATTGTTTCATACATTAATAAAAGTTCGACTCAAATGCTCTTCTCTAAAAATTACATTGTCTTTGCATAGCAATTATTTACATAAAAGACAAAAAAAGAAGAAAGGTTGAGAGGGAGAGAGGAAAAGAGAGAGGAGGAGAGAGAAAATGAGAGGATTTCATTTTTAATTGCAGCATATCCGAGTGTCTTCCAAATATATATATATGTCTATACTCTTTTTATTTTCAAGGAAATACTCTTTGAGAATTCTTTTTTTTTTAATTTTAAATTATAAATACCCTATGTTAAACTGATATAAGCTAATATTTCGTGCTTATTGCAGAATTATAGCAAGTGATCATCATTATTGTAGTGATGCTTACACGTACGTCACACTCACTTTTGCCTATCAAAAATGGTTGATTGTAATACAACTACTTAATAATAACGATAAACATGTAGTGATGGAAGGAATAAGTTCAGTAAATGTGTTGTGTAATTTTGTATGAGACAGGTAATGTTGGAAAGGTACACATTAAGATGTGAGAGAAATAACTGTATAAAAGAAACAGTTAATTAATTAAATATTTATCGTATAGTTCGGTATTTGCCATTTGTTTAAACGCTTTAATTTACAATTTTTTCTCTCTTTCATTACAAAGTTTTATTTATCAGCGCTTTGATAATAAGTATTTGAGTGATAAAGCGTAAGGCTGCTGATTGCTTAGAAAAGAGTATTTCATAAATAAGTTAATAATCCGAAAGTTCCTTATTCAATAAACATAAAATGTTAAAGTTTTGCATTGTATTAACACCTTTATTTTGAATTTTTTCTTTCGATTTAACCTTGAATTAATTAATTAAAGGACACTTTTGTATTCATTTTTTTAATTTGAATACAATTAGGATTACAATTATTAGCTGATATAAGTAATATATGCATTTAGCAAAGTTTTTTAAATTATTCTTTACATTCTTTTTTCTTACATTTTTTTTAAGAAATTTTTCCGCTCTACTTAATTTTATTTTACTATGAAATGCAAAATTTGAACTATAAGTAATCGTTTAATATTGTATTAAATCTGATATCGTAATCGAAATTTGAATTATCAATAATTTGCTAGTATATTTCAACAATTTGTAGCATCTTTGGATCACAGGTTTGGCACTAATTGAATTTCAAACAAATCATAATTTAGTCAAATTTAATTTATTCATTACAATGCATCCTTAACTTATCCTTATGTCATCTGTTGTATGTGAAATTTCCAATTTGTTCCATTCGTTATCAATTTTTCCCTCATTCCTACTCTGCACACTTTCTCCGAAATGTAATATACAAAATGTAATGTTCACTTTTTTTAGCGTCTAAAAAATGTTTGTAATCCGTAAGTGAATTACTGATATGATGTGTAGTAATCCATTCAAAAATAAAATCAAAATTTTATTTGCATGTCTTAATTCTCATCCAAGTCACTCTGCAAGTAGTACTTGAATTGTTCTTTCTTTCACACAGTAGAACTTCCGTCGTACTAGAAATCAATTCAAATTTTAATTAATTCCAAAATTTTCTCTCACTTAATAGGTTGTATTTGACAGTTTCATAGTCAAAACAATTATTATTATTATTATTATGTTAATTTTTGAATGCAACATTGAAAAGATGAAAATTTTAAATAAAACTTTACGAAATTACATACTTATTGTATCAAATATGTGCAAGTTATTTTTAGATGAATATTGAAGAAATTTTACCTGAATTATTTGGAGAAAAACGTGTGTACTATTGTCAGCGTTGCTTAAATCATGGATTAGAGATTAAGCGTAAAAATCATAAATCGGAATGCGCCTATCGATTTTGCATATGCAATGATTGTCAGGTAGGTAAATATTGATACGATGAAAGAAAAGCAAAAAAAATTAAAAGAAAATGAAGAATAATACGAATAAACTACTTTCCTGTGCTGTTCATAATTGTTTCCAATGAGTTATTGCAACCACTTTTTACTGCCGGTAAATTACGGTAATTACTTGGTATTTTCAATGACTTACAGTAATGACCTTGTATAACAAAAGGAAACGGTTTTTTTATTCCGTTTTTTTTGTTATAATTTTGCAATTGACTCTTGATTTTTTTTTGATAATAACGAAAAGGAATGAGCAATTGCGAAATTATCGTAGCATGTAGTTGTAGGTGAAACACTGCGGTAGCATGCTGTTGTTCGATATCAGTATAATACTACCGTAGTACCACCACCACAGCATTACGGTAGTACGGAATTAGTAGTGAAAAAAATAGTAAAAGATTATAGTTAATGTATAATATCGAGTCAAAGCAGTATTTCTTAGTAATTTAATTTCAAAACATTGCTAGATTTAAATGATATGAATTGACTATATTTTAATTTAGATGGTTGACAAACGACGAGAGCTAAATTCACGACTGCTACAAATTGAAAGCGTTTCACCACCACTACCATTACAACCACCACTTCCACCATCACTTCCGCCACAATCATCATTACCGCCATCATCTTCGTTGTCATTATCATCATCCTCTTCCTCATCGTCATCATCGTCATCGTTATCGTCATCGTCATCACTATCATCATCGTCATCATTATCGTCGTTGTCGCAACCGTCATCAAATAGTAATGTTTTAACGACAAACGTTCCTCTTTTACCGGATATGAGCATATTTTCTCCAACACCAGAACAGGCTATATCACCACCCGCTATGAAGGGAAAAGGTTGGCAGATGATGTTGTAGGTAATTCTATTCAAGTTTAAATTGAAATCCAGTGATAGGAAAAATTCATGAAATTACAAATTTGTGAGCTCTTCATTTTTTCCTTTGTCAATTAATATTTTATGCATTTTATTAAAAGCATATACAATTAATAAATTTATAGAAAGACGACCAAATTGTCAACGTTGTGCGCAACATTCAGTATTAGCTCGATTAAAGGGACACAAGCGTTGTTGTCCATTTCGAGATTGTCCATGCGCTAAATGTCAAGTTGTTCAAGAACGACAAAAACTTATGGCTGATCAGGTTTCACTTTTTTCTGCAGATTTGTAAAATTCTAACACAATTGTTCATAATAATGAAACTTTTAAATTAGATAAAATGCATTTTTCAGATAAAATTAAGAAGACGACAAAAAAAGCAAAAAAATTTGGATGCATTAAATGATGGCGATAATTTACAAAGTAATATAGGTAGATTTCGTTTTTTAACATTTTCGTTTTTTTTGCATTTTTTGAAATTTAATATAAATATATTAAAAATGCCTCTGAGGCAATACAAATTTTGAAACGCAATAGAGATCGATTTGACGTGCAAAAAGTCTTCGTCTATCTTTGTAAACTTAAATGAATTTTTTAAATTATAAAGTACTAATTTTGTAGAACTTGAAAAAATTGAAAAGAAAATAGAAAATTCAGCATTTTGGAAATATCGTAGTATTTGAATATCTTTTATCGTTTATAGGCTTTTCCGAGCAACGGGGCGCACTCTTTAGTGGTTGCTTGAAATGTGCCCAGCAAGCATTGGCCTATCAGCAAATTTTAACATTCATCGACCCAACTGCAACCCTTCAGCTCTCTACATTTTCAGCTATCCTCGCAGCCTGTCCACACAACAACAACAATAATAATAATAATAATAATAATATTAATAATAGTAATAAGGATAATAAGAGTCATTCCAATAGTAACGATAACAATAATAACAGTCATAATAATAGTGATAATAACGGTAACAATAATAATGCTAAATGATAATGATCACTTATTGGAGTTGAAGCGAAACTGCGATGACAGAGGAAAATATACATGCATATAAATTTAGAATTCATTTCGTTATTTGAATTCAGTACGTTATTCAAGTTTCAAAGCTTCCTTTTAAATTAAAAATTATTTGATAAAAAATTTGCTTAATAAAAAAAGTTATTATAAATTTTATGATATACAGAAAAATGCACTAACAATTATAAATTGCATTATAATTACAAATACATAACTTAATATCATTGCTAATTAAAAGCTATTATTATGCCAATGAATAATTCATTGAAATATTTGTCCAAATTCAGTAGGTTACATCTAATTTAACAATGTTCTTGAAAATTTAATTATAAATTTGGATTACTCGTCACGCTAAGCCAAAGATAATAAAATTATTAACAATTTTGCACTAATTCTTTTTTGATTTCAATTTGCAGGAAAAGGCGAAAAATGAAAATCATCTATGCCAAGGAATATTATTTTCATTTATTCATTAAATATTATTGAGTGGCAAATATCAAAAGAAAAAATTATGGAAAACAAACATTTGAAATTTCATTACTGCTAATTTCAGTTTATTTGATAAATAAATTAAATTTTTTGAAAATCTTGAAAATGCAAGAAAAATGGAATGAAGAAAAATTTGTTTTATCTTTAATATAACAGAATAGTTAAGGATTTTAATTTGCATGCATAATATGATTTCTTTTTTCTTGCATTAATCTCAAATTTAAATTCATCCAACGGCTGTCATTCATACTTTATGCGATCTTAGCTAATCAAAGTATCTTCCTTTTGAAAATATTTCAGTCCTTCTGTGTTTTATTACCTGTAGAAGTTGAGAAAGACAAAAAAATAGGAAAAAACGCAAAAACAAAAAAAATCTTTTGCATAATTTTTAATTAATTTTTAATTATTTGTATACTTTTATACATACGAAGGAAGCATTTGAAAGTATTGTTGTAGTTGCTGATTTTCGACATTCTCATTATTATTGTTAATTTTACCGAAATTCCTCTATTATTCACATTGTATGAATGAAGTCATTCAAATGAATTTTTCAATTTTTCGAGTTCGTTAAATTTTTCCCTTAATTTTAACTTAAATACCCATTAATAAATTTTTGTTTCTTTGATTAAAATTAAATTTTGTATTTTATAAATATCGTTTTTTTAAAAAATGCTGTATTCGAATAATTTTTTTATTAATTTTGTGCTTGAACAATTTGTATTTTTTTTAATTTTATAATTTAATAAGTATAATTTTTCCGCTACGTAAGTGTAAACAAAAAAAAGAAGAGAAATGGAAATTCGTTTTTTTGTTCTAATAATTTTTGATACTACTTAATAATCATAAATTAATGTGTCGAAAATCATCCTACCCAGCCTAATCAGTTTTTAAAGAATTCAATCCGGAAAAAACAAGATCAGTGTTTTGCTTTTAAGTTAATTGCTGAGCTATTTGAAGTGTATTATACGCCATTTCCACTTCTGGCGGAAAGTATACAGACCTTCGATGTTCGTTTTTATGAATACATACTATAAATATATTGTTCCTATTTTGTTTTACTTTCTATTTTTTTTACAATTTATTTGATTTTATTCTATTCCATTCCACTTTATTCTATTCTCTCATTGCATTTCATTTTGAGGGTTATGTTCTATTTCATATCGAAATAGTGAGGAAAAATATTGCAAAAATAAAAAAAAAATGAAATAAAAAAAATAGGAACAGAAATTAAATTTTAATTACCAAATTGCATTTGCCGTATCACTTGACCCACTAAATAAATGCAATTTAATTATTTTTCCAAATTTTACATTGTATGAAATAATTTTTTTTTACCTTAATCCTTCAGCACAATGAACGAATTATTCCACTTTTATACGACGCATAAAACAATATTTCCGATAGATCCGCGAAGAGAAAAAAAAAATTTTATTCTTCTTATTAAACAAACATCACTTAAATCTTAATATTTCACAACAAAAGAGTAGAAAAATAGTGCTAACGATAGAATTGAATAAAATAAAATAAAATGCCATTATTTATATATCAGCAAACTCTCTGTTAAAGTATTTATAATTTCATTCCAATCTGCTTATTAAATTACCTTCTAATTGTTATACTTATTTCAAGCTATATTGTAGTATTAAATTACCCCTTAATTACCATTAATATTATTTATATTGTTGTTATCATTTATTATTATCATTTATTTTATTACTATTTGTTTTATTATTATTATTACTACTACTTTAAGTTACACTGTAATGCTTGTATCATAATTTTTTGATATTAAACCAACAAGGAGAACGAAGTTCGTTGCCATCCCTTTTCCTTTTCTTCTTCTTTGTGTTACTTTTCAAGTTATATTAGTAAATTTATATTACATTCCTTTTAGTGCAAAATAAAATAAATTTTATTTTATATTACACCAATCGTACAACAACGCCAAAAATGACCATTTCTCATTACACTTTTTTTTAAAAGAATCAAAAAAAAAATGCGAACGAGGAATTTTTTATAGCTTCCAGCATTTGCAAAAAAAAAACTGGCTTTATCGAATAGCTGCCACCACTCTCTCTTTTTTAATTTTTCCCTCAAACTGAAATATACCATTTTTTTTCTGATTGGATGAAATGTGTGAAAATCGATGCTTTTGATGAAAAGTGTAAAGCCGACATCTGACAAATTTTTATTACTTACAGTAGCAGTCCTTATATATTCCATTAAATATTTCCTTTGATTATTTGAAGCAAAAGAGATGACAAATAAAGCGTTCATCAAAATACTTTTAAAAAAAAAACGAAAAATGAAAGACAAATGACTTAGAAATTTTTAAGTAAAGAAGTGCATTCATTATCTGCAGATATATACTATAAGATAAACTATTTTAGGAATATTAATATTTTACAAAGTTTTTCAAAGCAAAGAAGTAGTATAATCGAGTAAGTTAGGAAACAGAACTATAAAATGTACTAAAATGAGAAAAATAAAAATATTCCTAAATTAGAGAGAAGGGAGAAGAAGAAAGGAGAAAGAATTGCAAAATTGTGTATTTTAAATAATTAAACTACAAATGAGAAAATGAAATTCATTTTATAACATTTTCATTTTCTCACAACAATTTAGTTTTACTGTTCGTTTTTCTATTATTTAACTTTTAGAATTTTGCTTTCTTTCTTCTTTCCTTCATATTTATTAAAATTTGAGAAACAAAGTGAACAATTGAAATGAAATAGAATTTGAAATCAAAGGCAAAAATCAATTAAAATCTTAGATTAAATTTTCAGAAATAATTGTACATCTTTGAAATTTGCAATAATTAAAAAAAAAGAATTGCGAACGAAAATGTAGTTAAAGTTAAAATTATTTAAATAAATGCATTTTTCAAATTACAAATTATTTTATTTGAATGAAAGTTTTTAAATTATTTAAATGAAAGCATTTTCCATTTAAATCTTTGAATACATTTTATCCAACAAACGGTAAAGTATCGAATCGTTTGTTAGTTATAGCAATTGTGAATAAAATAGTAATTATCAAAACATTTGATTTAAATGTTGCAGTTAATTGATTTACGTTGTAAACTACGTTTTCAATTTTCAGCAAAGATTTTACAGATGTATAAGTTTTCTATACGTAAAAAGCTATATACGCATACCTACGTGTGCACACTTGTGTGTATGTGTACATCTGTGTCACCTAAAAGTAGAAAAAATGCATTAGTATTTCATGGTTGGCCCGATATTTCACGACCCATTCTGGCGGTTGTTCAAGTCGGTCGTGCTGTGAATGTGTTTTACGAAGTAATGTGGGCTGTTTACTTTTCTTTCTAAATAATTTTGCTGAGGTGTTCCTATAATTTGGGAAGGATAGGTGAAGCCAAAGGTTTATTATATTTCAGGAAGAATGGATGAAGAAGGAGCATCATCATCCGGACTATGTTATAAAGATCCCTATGATGGCACTTCGCGTGAATCGATGTATAAAAATAGAGGTATCGAATTTGTTTTATTGTTTCTCTTCATTCCTCTGATTATTATGAGCGAATGGAGTTCTTGTTTTTATTTATTGGTAAAGGTGAATTTTTTATGCTTAGAAGCAAATACGTTCTTTTTTAGGAGCATGAAATTATTATAAAAATTTTAATAGCATAAATATTTGTAACATATGAAAAGAAGCACTAAGTATGTGAATAATTCAATATTTTAGTTATAATATAATATGAGATTCTCTAGAAGTTCCCTTTTTCTGTCATTATCTTTTACTAATTATCAAAGAATACCTGATAGCAAATGCATTTAAATCTCCATGAATAAACGGCTAATAAGTAAGTAAAATGATCTTTTAAGGTATGACATCAGATGCTATGCGTAGGAGACGTGAAGAGGTTTGCACTGAAATCCGTAAGGCTAAACGATATGATGATTTGAACAAACGACGACAAATAGATATGGCATTAGCTGATGAGAATGATGAACCTGGACGTGAACTTGTAAATACTTTGGCATTATTTCGTTTATACTAAAAGACGACTGAAGGATAATATATAGTTGGACTTATTTGATATAGTTAGCAGTGTAATTCTCTTTCAGGAAATTAATGTACGGTCGTGTTCTGCATGGAGCAAAGTTATTGCAACGACTGGCCACGAGCAGGTTGATACTTTTGATTTGCATTTCTGTAGATGACAAGGATTTTATGCTCTCTTTCCAGTTGCTAGTTTTGTGGGTTCCAAAATCATTTTACACTTCACTAAACATCGATATGTAGTCGGTTCAGTTGTACCTGCTGCAGTGCATTGAAATTTAAACAAATAGCTTTCGTGAAAGAAGTGAAACGATATAGCAGAACTATATAGATAAGATTCAGGAAGGACCATTTCAGGTTACTAATGCAGTAGATGAGCGAATCGTCTTGAAGCTATGCAGTGAATATTCGGAAGAGGTCGAGGAAGCACTGGATTGTTATAGGCGACGTTTTCGTGCAAGTAATTTTACGCATCGTAATTTTGAACAGTTTTCTCTTAGCGTACAACATGTAACTGAACATGTACTTATTGCACGTACTGATACACAACAGCTTGACATACATGATATGCGGTATATGTATCGTATAGACATATGACACGTGACCAAAAGCATGTTATTCCATCATTACATACTATTATTTATAAGACAGAATTCTTTCCTCCCCTTCACCATTCAGTCTAAAAGTCTTCACTAGTACTGGCCAATTATTTATTGCATGCCTAACTCATGCTGATGTGTTCAACCGGGATTGATTCATTGTTCGCAGTCTAGAAATAATTCCATTGTTTTTGTGAGAAAAATACTCCATGCTATTGCGCAGCAACTGTAGCTTCCAATTTTTTATTTTCGATCAGAATTTATAGTGGAACTGATTTCATTACATAATACGTTTTGTTAAAGGTAATGCCAGTGATGTAGCAGATGAAATTGTTTCCTTGAATTTAATACCTCGTATCGTGGATTTGTTACAAACTGGATCGACTCTTAATATACGTCGAACTGCTACTCATATTGTTGGTGCTATTGTTGCTATATGTTCAACACATACCGAAGCAATTGTCAAAAGCGGAGTTGTCCCATATTTGGTCGATTTGATTGGGTAATACTTTTTTTTAAAGAATTCCCGAATTGTCTTTGATCATTCATGGTAATTATCAAAATAAGACAACTATATGTTGCAGTAATCCAGATCGTGAAATGCGTGAGCTAACATTATTCGCGTTGGGTAACATAGCTGCTGAGTGTAGCGAATATAGAGATCTCTGCATCGCATGTGGTATGGCTGAGAAGATGACGATGATGCCAGATGGGTAAGTTTTCTAACGCTCTTTTTTGTGTAATGCTCTTCTGATTTATTATTTTTGTCTTTTCCAGTTACTTGAATTTTAAAGCTTTTATTGTTTTGCAGTACTATGACATTGATGGAAGCGCGATGTGCTGTTTGGGCTGCTTCAAATTTATGCCGTGGCAAAGATCCTCCAGTAGATCTGGCGAAGGTTGGTGTAGCTTGAAATATTTATAATTATTACAAGAAGTATAGTTCAGCTGTACAGTTAGCTCTTTGTCAGTCCAACTTTTAATCATGTACAGTTTGTTGGACTATAATAGCAAAATTTAACTCATTAGTAGAATGCAGTGTACTGTCAGCGCAATTTTGTATTCTAATTATTTACTCTATTTTATAAATGTTTAAATACATTAAAATTTTTTGCAACGATGGATGAATTTCAGATCGCAGTGCTGCTGCCTCTATTCAACGAGGCATTGTATAGTAACGACACATTAATCATCTCAGATGCTTGTCGTGCATTTGGTCGGTTGCTTGATGCTACACCGGAAAGCTCGTATAAATGTATTTTGAAGCCAAGTACGATTGAATGTCTCGTAGAGCACATGGGAAATTCTAATTCCAAAATATCATTGGCAGCATTGTTGGCAGTTGGTAATATTGTTTCAGGGGATGATGAACAAACACAAAGTGAGTGTGGGCTTATAATAATTACTGTCGATTTATATCTATCTGGACATGATTTTTTAGTTGTCGAAAATGTGTGTAAATTTTATTTCGGAATGCTTTTGTCGTGCGAAGCCAGTATGTTTAGGGATAAAGTATCCACTTCCATTAGAACTGCAGTATATAAATAACTAAAGTTACGTTCAGTGTAAAGTTTGTATGACACCATAGTGAGATTACGAACATTGTTGAAAATCAGCAATGCATAGAATATAATTGAAGGTGTTTTAAATTGTACAAATGCGTTGAACTACATCCATCGTCTTTTACTTGATGGTGAGCAAAAAACGAAACGTGAGGTATGCTGGGTATTGTCGAATATTGCTGCTGGTACAACTTCACAGATACAAGCTATCTTTGATGCTGGAATAATTCCCTCTTTGATACAAATTTTGAAAACGGAGACGTTCCAAGTTCGTTCAGAAGTAAGTTTTTGAAAATTATGCGGTTTTTATTTTACATCGATTGATCTTTTAATTAGTTTTTATAAAAATTTGATAAAAATAGGAAGATTTTACACTTATCCATTAATATTTCCTGAAAAAATGCAGTCCGAAAAGATTATGATTCTAATAGTTAAAAAAATATGTAACATGAATCTGTATAAGTTTTTCATGTTTCAACTAGCTGTTATAAGATCCTTAGCAAGTAAGAAATAAAGGTTATTGGACACTTCTTTTAAGTTTTTTAAATTTTATTAGATCAATAAAATGAAAATGATGTGAAATACTTTATAGGCGTGTTGGGTAATTGCTAATGCGATTACTGGTGGTAACAGGGAACATGTTTCACGAATTGTTCGTGAAGGCGCTCTTATCCCTCTCAGTGATATGCTCACTGTCATGGATTGCAGTGTCGTTGTCGTAGTGCTCAAAACATTGGCCGAGATTCTGGAATGTGGGGAAGACTGTAAAGGTAATATCCGGTTGTTTGTTATGCTTACCTTTGTTTTCTTTCCTTTAAGCACGTAAGCACGTGGAGTTTTTCTGTTAAGTTTCATTTTTATACATAGCTAAGGATATGGAGTGAGCCCTAAGCGTTTTTCATTCCGTGCTTTAATGGTTTGTTGTGGATTCTAGTGGATTTATATAATTTATGCACTGATTTCGCGACATTATGAAAGAACTGGAATTTTTAATTTATCAGTGGTTTCTTGGGAATTATTTCTGGAACTTTTGCCAATAAATCACTTTGCAAGGGAATTTTTATGGGCCTTAGAATAATCTAGATGTGAGTAGGGTATAAGATCGTTAAAAAAATGCATATGGCCAATGCTTCTTGTGGTAAATTCCAAGGATCGAGTTGATGGCGAGTTTTTTATCAAGTATATCAGTGGCAGGGAATTTTCTAAGAAAAGCAATCCTGATGGAAGTCTTGGTGCATGTGGTTTGGAAGTGTTGATTTTATTTTTCGAAATCGGTCTATTATTTTTCGCTTTTCAGTTGATGGTCAGAATCCATACGCTATGCGACTGGAGGAATTGAACGTGGTCGATAAACTTGAATTTCTGATGTTGTAAGTTTGACCTGTAATTAAAATATTATTAGAGCTTTAATAGCCTTTTACATGATTTAAACCAGTTATGTGTGTTTTTTGTGACGGTAGGATGGATGATAACTGAGGCATTTCTTCACTTTCGTTTTTTCTACTGCCTCAGGTCCATGTTCTCCTGATATATATATATATATATATATATTTTTATTTCAACAAAATTGGTACAGTAAATAATTTTCAGAAGTGCGAATACAGAAATATTTTTTAAAGCATGCTCAATCATGGAAAAATATTATCTTCGTGAAGTTGATGAGCTGGATGATACCAACAACGATAACGATAACAGTGTAGTTCATAACCATAAATTGAATAATTTTAATTTCTCTTAATTTGTGTATTCTTTGTGACTTCAGCTGTGTGTCCTCTCTTTTACTTTTTCGTGTGACTTTGGATATCAAGTGCATTAGTCTTTTATTTTCTGCGAATCCATCAGCAGAACAAAATCCTAACATATCTATTACTTATATTTACATCCGGGACTCGGAATATCACTGAGATCACAATACCAAAACGATCATTTTACGAATTGTCATATAATTCAGAATTTTGCTAGGTAACATCTTTTATTCGCTAAATGATCTCCCTCCTTTGTATGACTTTCATAGAGAAGTGAATTCGAGGATTATAAAAAAGCCACTAAAATGAAGATACATTAGTGTAATTGCCTGAAAATGTTATTCTCAGTTTGAATGATCCAAAAAATTGTAAAGTATATCATGAATTTGAGATTTTCTTATAATGTAACTCAAGTCACTAACATTTAGCGATGATAGTCTGTGTGTATAAGCAAGTGTAACCTTTGTAAAGTGCATACTTTGTCAATGTGAAATACAAAAAAAAAAGAGTTTATTGCAGAATTTAGGGGCATTGAAATTTTTCGCCAAAATGAATAACAATTAAAAAAACTTAGATATTTGGAAAAATAAAAATAAAGAGAGCCAAATCTCAAGAGGAAAAGTACATTTTTGACAAAAATAGTATGATGGAGAGTGTCTCCAAAACGGGGAGCAATCTGCGCTTTTCGAACGCTTGATCTTTACAGTGTTCGTACACAAAAGGCTCAGCAGAAGAAATCTCTGACAACATAAGGTGTGGGAGATTACTACGATGAGGGATTAGTTGGTTTAAATTTCCTGCAGTTTAGTAGGAGGCATTGGGAATGGTCTTGAGTCATGGATACAGAGGAGTGATATTAGTCAATTACATTACATTGGCTATACACACATTAGGCGTCAGAGTTGACACGAACTGGTCTGAAGTTGTTCGGATTGCACGAACATTGGTGGTAGGCAGCGTTCTGGCTCGGAATATCCTAACTGCGACCTGCCGATTTCGCATCAATATCTATTCTAAACAGAGAAAATTGGTCTAAATTTTTTACGGAAACTGGATTAGGGGTGGCTAACTACAGTTGCTTTTCAGCAGTTTGGCTCGACAGATCGACGTCCAGTAGTAAAAAAAATAAAATCAATTTAATTGGGGTGGCTGACTAGAACATTAGAATTTCGCTTGAATGTACTTACGCAAGCGTCGTAGAATTCTGACGATCAGCCGCTGGACTCAAAAAAGAAACATTACGTGATGATCGTGATGACTGGAAAACACCATGTTATAAAATTGACGTTTGTTTCCTTATTATGTTTGAAAAAAAAAGACTATAAAACCTATTACGATTTGAATTCTATTTGAAGATCAACTGGCAAATTTTCAGCCGCCAGCAGAGAAGCAGTGCCAACAGCTCAATGTCCTATTAAGAGAAACGGCAAAGACTTCTAGTACTTTCAACTCAGATATACGTTATGAATGATTGCTAATCCATAAAAGAAATATTTTAAGGCTTAAGATATTAGATGTAAATTATCCCAAGTTGAATTTTGAGACTTACATGTTCAAATTGTGCCTTGCGCATTATTGATGATTTCCCCGTCGCATTTAAAGACGTAGTATCATTATTCTCTGCTTCATTCAGCAAATCATTTAATATAACCCTTGTACCACTCAACTTTTGTAACGCTCTAGAAGTGGACAGACGAGATTCGCTGTTCCTGCGAAATTAATGTTATTCAGAAAATCTTTTAATTCATATTGATATCTGAAGTTGAGTAGAAATCAAGAATTCATACAAGAAACGCTTGAAACTTTCAAATTGAAGAAAAAGAATAAAGCGCTGCTCTAAGATGAAAGATACGTCTCATATAAAAAAAATTTCGCATGGAACCAATTTTACATCCATGTAATAACTTTGCACAAAATTCTCATTAATAAAAATAAAATTTCACCATATTTATGACATTTCAATAATTAGTTTCGTACCAAAATCAATTTTCAATTAAAAAGTTGAGTAACGTTAACATTAAATCTCTCTTGTTAACTGCGCACAGTAACTTTAGTATCATTTAAAGTATTACTCTAACCTGGTGGTCGTATCATCGCCTCGTACTAGATCCATTTGCAACTCTGCGTCAACACTACTGTCATTTTCCACGTCGATGCCAACACTTTCACTCTTTCCCCCCATTGATGCACTTCTTTCCTCTGTTGTTAACAACAATTTGGCCATACCTTGTAAAAAATCTGAAAATGAACTTTTTCTTCTTCTTACAAATTCTACTGCTTGTTTTTTTGGAGCCCACTTGAATGAAGTATTTCGATATTCAAATTCAATTTATGGAATGTCTTATCGACTAGTGTTCTTATCAGTTTTGGTTAGTCTAAACCAAATATGATATCTAGCTCAATTGAAATTGAAATTTTTGAGTGAGAAATTACCCATTCAGGTGAAAAAAAATTAGAAAGCACTTGCATTCACAGGAAGATTACCTTTGAGATCGATAGAAAAGTCAGTGTTCTTCAGATTCTCCAACAAAGGTGCAATTTTGAATAGTAATTCCCCGTCGTCATCTAAGGGATCTATAGGTACATTACGTTTTAAGCAGTCACGAACCTGAAGCTAGCTAGTTTCAAATTAGCACCAACATGTTCTTGCTCATTATACATTTTTGTTATTCGTAATATTTACTAAAAATTTAGGGAATAGAAAAAACCTGATTTGCACGTCTTACAATTCCATTATCAATGCCCATTTTAGATGCAACATACGAAGCATATGAAAAATCAATAAAGCCATCAACAAGTTTGTATTGAAAATCAAAATTTCCGTCATCTAACATGACATCCATCGTCTACAAAAATGAAAGTTAATGAAGAAAGAGATTTTGAAAAGAAAATGTTTTGTTGTTCTTTTTCTAATTTTAATGCATAAGCGGCTCATATCGCTTGTTCGGAATATCTTCTTCCTAATTCTAGGGTCACCCTTCCACTTCATAAACAAAAAAAAGATAAAATATTCATTCATCGAATATATGAATCTATCTTCAAAAAAATCTAGGAAATCCTATAAATACTTCATGACATTTTTGAAATATAATATGCAACAATGATTTTTGCTGAATCGAGGTTTCAAAGATCTCCAATGAATGTTTTCAGAATTGAAGAATGCTATTTAAATACCAAAAACGATAGTAAGTTGGCGTCTTTAATGATATGATCAGTTAGTGAATGGAAATGAGATACAGCGAAGACGTGTGGACAGTCAATTTTTCCTTTCCGAATCCAATAATTCAATGACGATGTTAGCAAGGAGATTCCGGCTTCCTGAGAAAAAATATATTAAAATAAAATTCTTTCACCAAATTATTCAATAACTCAAAATTCAGTTACCATGACTGTGCCTTTACCAAATTCATCGATTAAAATAAGCGAATTTCCAGTTCCACGTCTCAAAGCGACAGCCATCTGAAAATTTAAGAAAATAAGTTCTTTGCTGCTATGATGCTTTATATTTTATCGGAGTCAGCAAATTACACAATCTCAATATTTGGATTCAATTAGGAAAGTCACAAATAAGTGATGGATGTCGCGTAGTAAACAACCTGCGACAAATCGGTCGCAAATGTTGACATCCCATCCAATGCGCAATCTAGTGTATGCATTCGTGTGATGATACGATCCACCGGTCCGATGATAGCACTTCTTGCCGGCACAAAGCTTCCAATGTGCGCAAGAAATACGATAATTCCAATCTGCTCATAATTTTTCTTTTAAATTTACTCACTATCAAACACCTTTATTTTACTGACAGCTGTTGGTTTTTATGAAAAACTAAAGACAAAGATAACCCAAAAAATATTTATTGTTCAACAACTATAAATTAAAGCGAAATCTAGGAACACTGCATAACTTTCATTCATTTTTTCTGGTAGTGTATTGTTGATCAGTCAATGAAATCAATATTGATCCTCAATTATGAAATTCAGTACTTGTAGTTTTTTAAAAAATATACTTGCTTCAAGTAAACACTTTTGCCTGATGCATTCGGTCCCATTAGAATTTTCATCTTTGTTTGTGCTCCTCCAGAACTGAAAAAAAATACATTATCCATCTCTTTATTGAAATATCACTGAAAAATTAAGCTTCCATTTCTCTCCATAAAATTCCCATTATTTTTATAGAGCTTCCTTACAAAATGAAAAGAAACAATTGGCTAAATCAAAATATGAAATCAGGCCATAAATTATAAAGAAATTATTCTTCAGTAAACAATTCAATCAATTTGTCAACCATTAAAAAATCCCTGTTTACCGGATTGGATTTGGAACAAATTTATTGGTTGAGAGCAATTCCATGATGGCATGCCTCCCATCGTCTACGTCAATCACAGATTCATCTACGTAGCGTGGACAATACCATTCATACTCGCGAGCCGTTAATGCAAGTGAAATAATGCAATCCAGAGTGGAGCAGATATAAGCTGCTTGACGGATAGCTTTTTCATATCGGCAAACAAATTGTTTCAACCTAAATTAACGAATTTGAAATTCCTTTATCACTATCCCGTCCAGACAAATACCAGATCCAGAAGAAACATGCTTCTATGAGACTTGCTGTATGACTCAAAGATAACAGATAAATTTGCCATTTTTCAGGAATAGGTCTAATTGGCAGATCTATTTTTGAGAAGTGGAAAATCTGATAGGCAGACTGGGGTTAAATAAGTATGACAATGTTTGAAATAGAAATGACTCCTCAAATCTCTTCGATATTTTCCCATCTATAATGGGGAAACAAATTGCACTGCCATCCATTAACATTATAACTCCGATCACAAAATATCAGAACAGTAAACGTCACATTGATCACATTGATCTTGATACTCAATCATGAGTGAGAATATCTTTTACTTTGAAATGTTTCCTCCATGTTTTAGGATATTTTAAAAATTTCCAGGCTCGAAGATTAAGAAAGTAAAAATAAACCTTAGCATTGCATTTGTTTCAATGTCAATTATTTCCATCTTTATATCACCAATTTCTCGATCAAGTTGACGCATTCGTTCATTTTTCACATGTATTGCATCATCAGTCTCGTATAAAAGTTCAACCTCATTCTGAACAGACGGTGGAAATGTTGTATTTTTTGGTACTACCAACAAATAGCCGAACATCGGTATATAGCATACTGATGATGGTACATCTGGAAAAAATCTTTTATTCAAAATACGAAGTTTTTTACTATTTTTTAAATTTTCCATAATTTCTTCACTGTAACTCACCTTCCTCTTATAATTCTTCGATCATTCATGCAAAGAAAAAGCAAAAATTCCCTACTCAGAGTTATAGCTTCCATTCTTGCAATATGTGTCAGCGTTTCTGGTAATGATGCATATAATTTCTTTACTGAAAATTAGGATTCCTTGTCAAAAAATTCACATGAATTTGAATAATTGATGATTCTCCAGCAGTTTCCTTTCTTTATATTACTCCAAATGCCAAAAATTAAAAACTTATAACATTTCTCAAACTTGAGAAAAAAAACCTATTCTTTAACTGGCAACACAAAAACTCAAGAAAAGTCATGAAATTTGTAGATTCGTAAAACAACGCTTTACATTGATCCAAATTTCCATCAACATTTGCATTTACGACAAATCGGTTTTCCATAAATGATTCCGAAAAATTGATCTGTTAAAAAAGAAAACAGTTCAGACGAATTATTAAAACAATTACTCTCAGCAAATGTTTTTTTTAAAGATAACTGTTTTGCTTGTTTTAATCTTCACGATTTTCGTCTGTATAATTCATTGTTTTATGTCTTATAGTATATATTTAGGAGGTTAAATTAGATTTCAAAAATGAGAGAGTTAAAAAGTGAGAAATAAACTTACAACTTCAAACATGACGGCCGTAATGCGAGTAATATCTTTGTAAACATCGATCATTTCATTACCAAACAATGCAAGCTTTATTTCGCGTTCTCTAATGTAATCCATAATTTGTTGTGCTGTATTGCATGCCTTTAAAAATAAAACATCTGCTTTATTAATAACAAAATGAATTTGGACTATTAATCCTTCACTTGTAATTCTCCCTCTTCAAGTTATGCTAAAAATTACTTTAAAAGAATATAAAGTTTAAATTAAGCATGTTGCGGGTTACGGACAGATCGAGGAGTGAAAAGGATGAAGTAGCAAATTGAAGAAATAATAGGTAAGATGTTTCTAGCAATTCATCTTTATATCAATAAAATACTGTTTATAAGAAGTTATTGCTGTTATGTTGCATTACTCAATTGCTATGTTGCATTCACATATTTCATTTCAGATGACAATGAAATTCATTTAGCCATTCTTCCTATAACAAGAGCCGAGGGGGGGGGGGGGGGTGGGGGCATTTTAGTATTGAAAATTTCAGTAATATAAACTTCGAAAAGATTGAAAAAAGGTATTATTAGAAATCAACACCGATTAATAGCTCAGTTTTTTCTTTCAATTTAAATCTACGGCAAACAGTAAATGTAACCGTATAAAGATTTCGCCAGTCATTTAGTGTTAAGCGCTGTGATTTCACCCGTTTAAGAATACCCTAAAACGATGTTGATAAAGCATAATAAACATTACTATTTTGACAATTGCACTTTTAGCTCCTTCCTTTTAAAGCTATGCACAATTTTTCCCACTGACTTCACAAAACGATCATGAAAGCACTAGGAAAAAACTAAATTAAAGAGTAGAAAAAGGCGTATTGTACTCTTAAAATGCAAATCTTCTTCAGTCGTCTTCGTATGAAATCAGCTGCATCCAAATTGCAGTCCTGTACGAAATAATGGATAGCTGCTACACGATTTGTCAACGTTTTTCGATTTGTCGTTGGTCTCTCGAACCAACACCTTCAAAGGAAAAATTTGGAGAATTTCCGGAGCAAAATGATTCTAAAATCAAAAACTCTTTGAAATCTGAAATCAATTCACATTAATAATTTATGGAGATTTATTCGGATTCTAAAGCTGATAATTTCTATTTTATTAAGAGAGACAGATATTCAAAACTATCTGACTTTTCCTTAACAAAAAAGTATTTAAAGATACTTATCTAACTATAAGGCTACGACGTTATAATGATTGTTTCGAAACATTAACTGTGGTAGTAATTGCAACTTTTCCCACAGCTAGAACTGAAATTCTTTGGTAAAATTTCTCTACAGGAAGAAAAATACCGAAGCAAAGATTCGCCACTTTTTGACTGGCATCGATTACACATTCGAAACAGACTGATATCTTCACGGGTACCACGAATTGAGTATATTTTGTAAGATGATGGACGTAGTTCGTCTTTGAAAATTTGCAAGGCACGTCTGGAGCTGTCATCCACTTGCACTATTTCCTCTCTGAATAAAGAGAGGAAATAAACCTTAGATTGTGTAACAAAATACTTTATAAAAACCATTGAATATGTTTTGAATCAAAGAGAAAAACAAACAGGATAATGGTCTTAATAGTTGTGATGGGTGTTTTCACATTGATATCTTCGAATTCTACACCTAGTCTTACAGCATCCATATATTTCAACAGAGCACCAAAAGCAGAAATCTGAATACAGGAAAACTGAAGAATTATAAAATAAGTAAAAATGACTCGCAATGTTCAAATGATTATTCATATTTTAAGTGAGAAGAAACGACTAAAACAAGCAAATTGACGATTGCAATATTATAACACTGATCAGCTAATTATCAGATTGATTGTAAATGCAAAACAATAGTCACGGATTGAGCACTTGCTTTAATACCGTTAGTCTATAAAGCAGTAGTGACAGGTTATTAATCAGCTAACCATATTTGTGGCTGTCAAATCTAATCGGAATGCTAATCGAAGATTATTCTCTTCTTTAGTAGAATTGAATAATTCAAAAAGCGGTGAAATTTGCTTCTTAGCATCCTCAAAATCTGAAAATGTATCAATCTCATAGTGATCTAAATGATCCAGATGATTACATCATATCTACAAATATTAGACTGTTAGGCAATTTTGGTTTCATAATGTCTCATTTACTAAACTTTAAAGAAACAAAATAACAAACTGTATGCGACAGCTGGCATCAAATGCAGTGCAATCATAGGTCTTTCGTTTGCTTCTATACCGCTTTCATCAGCATCTTCATCTTGTTCTCTTTCTGCTTGACTTGACACAGTATCTTCTTCAATTTCTTTATCCGGTATTTCGGTAACAATGTTATTTCCATCACCAAAACCTTTCAAAAACAATAGATGAATGAAAAATACTTTTTATAGCAATGTAAATAAATACATTTTGTTTACTTTATCAAATCATGCGAGAAACAAAAGAAGAACGCTTTCGTAATGAAAAATTTATAAAATCTACTAAACCATCGTAAGTTTATCACGAAATTTATTAACATCAAAAGGTTTAGTTTAACTTTTAATAACTTACATAACTTGTTCAGCTTAGCGAGAAAATTGACATCTTGCATTTTGCTGGCAATCACTATTGATGGTTCCAACTGCATCAGAACTACAATGCGTTTTAGAAAAATGAAAGGATTAGATGTGATCATCTATTTAAAGATTAAAAGAATTTTTTGCATTTTGCGGAATATCAATTGTGCATTAAATTTTATGTTGTGATGGCTCCCAAGGCTGGAGAGGCTTAGATCAGAGTCGGTGATCATTTGGAAGTTAGGAAAATTTTACTTTATTTCCAACTTCATCTTTAATCGACTACGACCTAGGAAATTACAATTCTTATAACTTTTAAACAAGAGTGAATACAATTCCTATCAATCCAATAGTGTCCTTCATTAATTAGCTTAAATTTCAGAATTTTCAATAATTTATAGTATAAATTAACTGAAATTAACATTTGAAAAAATTTTTTTGGTGAGACAGAGAAGGAAGACGAAAATATAATCTTGAAAAATTTTAATACCCAATCCTTTTCGAACATGGTTCAGTTGTTAAGGAATTAATTCAAAACTTAATAATATGATTGTCAATAGATGAAAGTGGAAGTGGATAAAATGTCATTTGGAAATAACAAGCACCCATTTAACTATAATTATTTCAAACAATACTTATTTGAAGCTAATTTTTTACAGTAATATTAATTGACAATTTAGAAAAAAAAACTAATCGAAATTTCCAGGAAACTGACGAGAATGCACCATTCGGAAATCATCTACGTCTTCCAACAAATCGGTCAGCACAAATACTGTAGAAGTTTCCTGATCATAACATGCAGCTCCAAGTCTGTTCCGGTTATAATGCACTGATAAAACTTTGGTTGACATCTGCAAGGTACGCATAAAAGTCATTATTTGATAAATATTTTGAAGCAATCTCAATAAAACAATAAAAATTATTAGTAAAAAAATTTCCCTCTGCAAAAATTTGTTGGAATTCAGACATGGTTTTATGGTTTTCATACCACACACCTTTACTGTACGCAACAAATTTAAATTCCGAATTAATTTCATTTCTAAATTGAAAAGTTATGTTGTTTCTCTGTTAACGATAACAAAAGTAATGACTTTTTTTTGCTCGTTGTGTAACGAAACTTTAACAAAAAGAAAAGGAGAGATTAAAATTAGCATTTTAGAAACTGAAATTGCTAGTTCACAAAGGAATTATGCAAAAATTGCGCGCAAAAAAATCACTGAATTACGGCAAAAGCTACGACTTGAATCTACGAGAAAATCTACGACAATCTACGACAAAATCTACGCAAAATCTACTACGACAAATCTACGACAAAATCTACGTGAAAACCAAATCGTCCAAAAAAAGTAAAACACAAGAGGAAGTAGTTTCAACAATTTGAATGCATCCTTTTCGCGCCATTTGGATTTGCTTTTCCGGAATGTTCCAAGCCGCTATTAGTCATACTTCTCGACTACCACTCCGCTAAATCAGAGTTCGAATTTCATTTTAAAGATATCGCTTCCTTTTTTTTTTGGTTTGAATTGAATTTAAATTTGAAAAGTTGTAATTTTGTTGAGAATTTAGTTTGGAAATGTGCTGATTCGCGCTGTAATGATAATAATGAGAAATTATGAATGTTGCAAGTACTTCATTTCTCAATCTCTTCGCATAGTGTGTGCCAATAATAACAGGTAATAATAACAGGTAAAGCATTGCAATAATGGATGATCGCTTGGATCGATACCACTGATATAATTATTATTTATTACTTTTGTTATTGATCTTATTAGGTATTGTCATTATTGTCGTAATTTCTGTTCCAGTATCATGCATAATTTAATTAATGAATAATTTGTTTGCACTTAATACCTCTTGATTTTAGACCTTTCGAAACGATGAACAATGTGATATCTTTTATGAAGTCAGTGCTTTAGTAGCTCCTCTTTTAGCACTTTTATTTATGATATTATCGATCTCGGAATTATTGATCCAGCAATGCTCTTACTGACAGCTACGTCACATCAAAATTTTCTGGGTGCCACGTTGCAGTTTATTATTTTTACTGCGCAAATTTTACTATCAATTCAAAATGTTGATAGAATTCAGCAATTAAACAGTTCACCACCGCCACCACTGCCACCGCCAGGTTTGTTAATACGGAAGTGTTCTATTAATTTTTTCCGTCGTTAAAATGACAATTTTAATAGTAGTTGAATTTATTTAAAATAATTCTATGAAAAAAAAGTTAAAAGCAAGTGACGAAAAGTGAGGAGAGAAGAATGGTAATGGTATTTTATTTTTCATTGCTTAATTAATCGGCATTCATAATTCCCACTGAGGAAATGTTACAATATTTTAGTGGCGGTGAAATTCGGTGAAAATGATGCAGTACACGATACAGCGTAAGTTATCATTTATCTCGATATTGTTGAGCAGCTTTATCACATGTATCTTGAAGAATTATTGTATAAGCACATGAAATGATATTCTATTAGCGACATTTTTTACTGCTAATTTTTAGACGTGATTTTGCCTGAAATCTGCTATCGTATTATAAACAGCTTTTAGTAGTATCAATACACTAAAACACAACTTTACAGCTTTTTTCATATTTTGATTTTTTAATTGTCTTAGTCTATAAAAGTATCATGACCTTCCTTTATTTTAAATATATTGGTTATCGAATATTTCTAGGCATATCAAACAACATTTGAAACAGAAAGTGGATATTAGCAAGATAACACTGAACAAAAATTTGGAAATTTTTCACTATTTCCAAATGCACGATTTGAATAAAGACGGTAAAATTGATGGCCTCGAGCTCATTAAAGGAATAACTCATTTGCATGGAGAACTGAATGGTCAATTTTATTTACTTCTTTTTCCTTTCATCGTGAATTGGATAGCATAACGCGAAACCAGCTCTAAGCATTCGGTTTTAACAGAAATAATGAATAAATGCGACACTTACTGTTAAAGAGATCAAAAATTCTTTTTTAATGTCATTTTCTTTGAATTACAATGAAGTATCGGTTTAATTCCTATAGAAGAGACAATAAGAAAGCCTTTAGAAACCGTAAATACAAATGCTAGGAAGTAATTGAACTTTTCATTTGAATTTATTTGTTTCAAAAATTAAATATTTACAACTTTAGGGGACGCAGAACAATCAATTTCTGAAGCAGATCTAGAAGATTTTGTGTTAGAAACATTAAGAAAATTGGATACCGATGACGATGGTTATATAACATACGCTGAATACAGGCGAATCGATCGAAACTAATATTTTTTTCGAATGTTTCAATTGTCTCAGCTTTTTGTAACCTTTTCGCAATCATTTAAAGGAGTCATAAGGATTCCAAGTTGTTTATCTCTACGTTATCTGGTTTTTCTTTTTTGTTGCTAATGAAGGGTATTAGAGTTTCTATCATTTTCGAACATTTTGTCATCTGCATATGGGACACATTCATCTTGCAAATTTCGAAGTTAATGAAAAACGGTTTTAGTTGTGTTAGAACAACTAATGTTAAAGCAGAAATGAAAAAAAGCCTGGTACAAAGATCGGTAACAAATTGATTAAGTTTGTAACCTAAGTGATTGAACGTGAAATATTATCCCTCTTACATTAAGGAAAGTTATATTAAACGAAAAGTGGTGATAACAGCAAAGTGATCCGATGGATAATCGTTTTTCCAGTGAAATGGTTTAGCATAAACAGTAGCATTACCCTGATATGTATAAGACTCTATAGGATCGAGTAAAGGACTACGATAATAGATGTAATCAATTCGATCCTGTGGTTCCGGTATCGTCCAGCTCCAACCACCACTGCTCATTTTTTCCACCGTAGACCATGTAATCCCTGATTGTATTAAAATTATAGAAGGATGTACCGGATGTTTTCCTAATTACTTTTACAGCTAGATCACGTCGAGGAGGTAAATTTTCGAGGGATCAGTACTAATTAGGCTTGAACTTTGAATGAAAATGAACCTGGATTTTCAAGAACGTTTGGATACAGCTCTCTATAAGAATCTTTCATTTTAGCTTCATTTTCCAATATTTGTGTTGCTGGCCATTCGAATTTCCAGTTACCATGAAGAAAACTGAAATTAACAAAATAGAACTTTATATACTGAAATCCAAAATTAATGCAAAATCTTGCAAGGAATTCTCACCATTTCTCTATTACCATTTTCAAAATTTGTTAACGAAAATTTCAACTTCTTTTGAAGCTTATATTGAAACACCACTGACCATAAAATATATCATATGACTACAACTCCTAACCTCTACTGTTTACGAATGTAAATTTAAAATATATTGAGCTTGGTTTCCAATTGAGAATCATTAATGTGATAAATTCTAATTGATATCTAGTAGGAGTAACATTCTCAAAATTTTTCTACTACAGTGACTTTTTTTGGTCCAAATGAATTAGCTTCCCTTTTTCAAATTTTAATTTCTTTGAAATTCTAACCTTGTTTCATTGGTCCAATCGAGATGTGACGGTGAATTGAAATCGCCACAAACGATCAACGGTTCAGCAGATGAATTTTCAATAGCCGCTTGAAAATGATCATCAAGTAGCAATTCTCGAATATTCTGGAAACGACCTAAACTTTTACTACTTTTTTCGTAACGAATTACTCATTATACTTTAATGATAATAACCCTTAGAGTATTCAGAAAAAAATAGGAGAGAAGGGCCTATGTCAAAAGATTTCTGTACTAAAAGATGGAATTTTTAAGTTTACAAAAACTATGCAAGGAAAATTGATTCGTTCCAGAAAATTTTTTTTTTATTTTTGATTGAAAAAAAAACTGAAATATATAACGCGGAATTATTTCAGTCTGACAATAAAACGAAATCAAAAACAAAAACCTTTGCCATCAGCCATTTCACCAGCCATAATTTGTGTTATCTTACTGACCATTTTATTAAATGCTGCATACGGACCATACGATCTGCAAAATAAAATCAAGAATTTTTAGATCACTGACCGGAAAATATTGAAACAAATCGGAAAATATTAAAAAAATCAGATGTACTATGGCATATTCTCATCGGTTATGGCAGAAGTACGACAGGTAACTTTGGTTACCTTCCACTAATTAGTTTAACACTACTATCTTCACTGTAAAATATAAAATTTCTTACAACAAATGATTTCATTATGTTAGCTATTCAAAAATAATCATTACATATTATTCGTTAATTGAATTTTAAAATGCACAAATTTTGATGATAAATTTTTGCAGCTTAGCAATATTAAAAGTCTTCCTTAATAACCTCAATGACCTCTGATAATAACCCCAATTCACCATTCACTACTCCTAGAATCAAATAAAGTAAATTAAAACTTTCAACAACTAATAGCTGCGAATTTGACAAAATAATTGAACGAACAGGAAGGAAAAATTTTAATTACATAATTAACTAATACCTTTTTGCATCCTTAAACTACTTAAAAGGTGATTAATTAAAACATTAGCCTTTTCATTCCGCATTCATGCATTATTAAAATACAATTTCAGTAATTATATCATCACTAACTGATAGTCTAAATGAAGATTCCAAACGTGAATTGTTCTATTGGTATTTGCAATCCTTACTTTAACACCAACACCATGGCTTATTTGGTGTAATGAATCATTAATTACCTAAAAAAAGAACAAAAGAGGAAGTAAATTGTAATTATTTAAAAAAAAATATAACAAAAAAAAAATTAATAACAATAATAATATTAATAATAACAACAATAATAATAATAATAATAATAATAATAATAATAATAATAATAATAATAATAATAATAATAATAATAATAATAATAATAATAATAATAATAATAATAA
>JABVXW010000140.1:0-139764 GCA_013365375.1 Litomosoides brasiliensis | reverse complement strand
AATGGGTAACATCATTACAAGCTTTTGTAGCTAACCCAAATATCGTAAGACGACTAACTGTGTGCCAGTCTTCTGTACTGCTAACAAAGGCAACGTTAACCTCACACAATCTTTGATCTGTTTAAACCAATCCTTTGTTCTTGGATATCGCTTTCATTTTTATTGGAAGTGAACAAGCTTCTTCTCTCATCATTGTGCTATAACTTAACCCTTGTTGCAATCTTAAACCCGCCCACATAAAGGGATATATATACCAGGAGACAGTAACCAGGGGTTGGATCTTTATCTTCGCTGCAATTCGGTTTTTATCTTCCCTTCGGACTTACGCGGATCAACCAAAAGCTCCTGAACAATCCTATTTGGACCAACCAGCCACATCCTCAATTTCATTGTCAATTAATATTTGCACCAATTTATACTGCTAAATAAACTTATTCTTCAAAAACTATTCCGTCGCTTACACTTCTGCCACTGAAAATCAGTTGCTAAATAAGGCTTGACAAAGTATTAATTGTTGTGGATCGACAAACAATACACAATAATCTCAACCTCCAAACGTTCACAACAGATGAGACTTTTAGATTATCAGATATTGTAGCGGAAAGAAAAGCAAAATGAAAGCAAACAAACAGTAAGAAATTTGAAAGCAAAACAATAAGAAAGAGTTGTAAGGATAGGTAGAAAGGATCACAAAGTGTACAAAGTAGTACAATTATTTTCAATGTTGCATTCCGCTCGTTAATTTTGGTTATCACATATAGCAAAAACGAACTAATTGATGCAACTGTCACTCGTTAGTGAAGCGCATCTGTCATAAAACAAATATTCCGATATGAACCTCTACGTTTTTCTTTCTCTTCAGAAACAGCTGGCAAATTTGTTTGTGAAGAATGGGAAACAAATATCTTTCGTTGAACGAAAAACCATAGCGAGATGATGATGATTTCTGTTGGTATGAGTAAACTATTTTATAGCTGAAATACCTGTCTTTTCATGTTCGTAATTATCTTTAATGTTGTCTAGAATATCCGATATTTTCACTTAGCAGCAGTATATTTCGCATCAGTATGTAATCTTCAATCTTGTAATCCAGCCGAAGATATTCAAAAAAATTCACCAATTTCGCTTATGATATTCTTGGAAAAGGAAAGACCACACAGCTGTTGTATCAAATTTCATTACACTATTTTCTGTCACCATCGATTTTACATAAAATTCTGGGATACCTTCGTTTTGAACACTTCTTTTTTCACTTTGTTGCTAACAAAGCTGGTTGAGTGCTCTTTTACACATACTTCTGAATATCATTTCCTCCAAATAAACATTCCTCTGTAAGTATTTAAATAAAAATTGAAAAAAAAGAGATGGCCTATCAACTCTTCGATCATAGGACAGGTCCATTAGAGTTGGTTTGTACTACCTATTTCATTAAATTCATCAATTGGTAGAACGAGCAAAATCGACTCAAAAAACAGGTCATCTCTGGCACTAATTGCTGTTTATGTTTTAACATACTTCTGGGTATATGTCCAAAAAAAGCAGTGGTTAAATGTGTGAAAGTACATTGGGTAAACTAAACATGAATTTAAAGCAGAAAATAGGAGGGATGGAAAATTAGTACTTCAAAAAAGCAATTTTTTGAAATATATTCCTAACAGTTAGACTCAGTGATTGATTTGATCTCATTTAATTGAGCAATATATAAATTAACGTGTAGATAGCACTATACCGATCAGAAGCAAATTATTTCTTCTTGCATTACGCTAGTAAATTGCTTTATGAACCCTGCTTCAAATTGTTGAAATGGATAACGAGAAAATGACTAGCATTTTTTTGCAACTTAGGAACTTGCAGTTAAATAAAATAGCACTAATTTTGAAGATTTCACCCTGTAAGCAATATCAACTAAAAAATTGATCGGTGAATGAAGTATGCCATAATGGCGATATTTGCTGATGCAATGCGTCTCGTTGATAAGTCCAACTTGTTGATCCATATTTCATCAATATTTTGTTCCTAAGTAATTCGATTATTCCTTTATAGAATGTTGTTCACATAGACAGTTTATAAGTGAAACGAAATACAGAGATTAAAATTACAATCATTTTCGTTTCATGTCGTAACTACAAAACTAATAGGCGTATGGTACTGAACGAGTTCAATTTTCGTCTGCACCATTAGTAATAACTCTTTATCCAGATTTCTAAAATTCGAGGTTTCTGTAAAATGTCATTTTCTATGTCTGTGAAGTTTGAGATTTTGCAAAACATATCGCTGTGAATTATTTATTAGAACAGTTTAATCAATGATATATCATGAGCTCCTTCAACTTATATATTTTATTTCGCTTCACTAATCCATACATTCTCCTTAGTCGTTTCACAGTTTAATTACAGCCAAAATTATAATAACTACTTGGCTACTTCTCAGCGTCGCACAACAAAATCAACTAAAATATATGTTTTCTCCTCTAAAATTTCCAAAATGCAGTATAAGTGCTATTTGCAAAATTTATTTTCCAAAAAAATCAGTCTCAGAAACACTTCATAGTTTAACAAATAGTACCTGTGCAGGTAAATTATCAAGAAATCTGCTAGAATTGCCAAAAAAAAGTACATGTATATAGCAACTGATCTTAATCAATAGAGGAGTGATAAGTGAATACATTTCGAACATATTTGCTGCAACTTCAAATCCATCAGAGAAAGAGGTAAGCAGAAGAGACCAATTTCAGGATATGATCAGAATTTCAATTAGATAACAGTAAACTTCTTCGGAATATTGCCAACGCTACAGAATATAGTATGTTACAAATGCCTGGACATAGAAAGTATTGTTTCATCGTACGATAACAGTTCAAGTATGTGCTGGACACTTCAGGAGTCGTAGCAATCTTTCAATTAAGATTCAAGGTGTCGCACGTCGCCACTAGGATTTTCATGTACATAGAGAATGAAACGAAAACATTTGACCTTTACTTCACTACCATTTGTATATTTAATCACGAATGGAATTTTTCTTCATCAGATTTCAAGTTTTAACGAGCAAAAGACACCTGTCAGTTTACCAAAATAAATGACCAACACAGTGAACAACATTGTTTAGAGTATTACCAAGCAATTCTTAACAGCCGATGAGTAAAACGTCATCGCTTACCTGCAAACCTTCCAGCCTAAAAATGTTCCAACACTTCTCATCAAGCAAGTCCTCAATGAATCCTTAACAACTAGCGCTCAGATTTGAAACATTTCGAAAAAAAAACTTCAGTCATACAGTCTCAAAACTCTCGAAAAGTCTATTATTCACTCCACACTAAAAGTGAACTAGGAAATTTGCAGTGCTTCTGATAACAAAAAAGACTGATCACAAACTTTTATTAATATAGCTTTCCAATAAAACTAGAGATCAAAAGCCCAACACTTTTAGACAACAAACAGTGTAATATGAATAATACGATTTAAAATAATATAAAATAAAATAATAAAACAATACAAAAAAACACCTGAATTTTGGACAATATTAATATTAAAAGAATAAAACAATATTAGTATCCGATGGGAACACAGACATAAGTAATATTAGAGGCAAACTAGAAACAGTAATATTATAAGTGGTACATCACGATGTATTCAACCCTTCTGCGATTGATGACTAGAAGACGTCGTTTATAAAAATATATAATAAAAAATAAAAGAATAAATAATAGAAATACGACGCCCGGACTTGAAAACTCAGGAGATAAATAGACGCATGGACTTCAAAAGCCTAAAATGTTATCGGTATATTTAAAAAGTGCAAATTTCAATCATAATTTAGATGAGCCACAACCCTTCCCGTGATTGATGACTTGAAGACATCGTTTACAAAAATAGCATCATACAGTCAAAATAATGGAATAAGAAATACAAATACTCACTCAGAAACTTGAGAGATAAATAGGAAGTGTTTCTATAACACTAATAAATAAAAGCCTGAAGTGTTTCTTATGTATGGGTCTATTCATATGGTAGTGTACTTAGAAGGGCAAATTTCAATCATAACTTAGATGAATCATTCAGGCCTTATGAGACAAATATATCGATTGTTTAAAAAAATCCACAAGACCAATGAAAAATTACGGCACAAACAATCGGAAAAAGAAATAAACAGTGGCCACAAAGAATCTGAAAGATTTTGTAGCTTTGTCACTCCACAGTTCTCACCCATCCTTAAAGACAATGGTATCTTTCGCCCATCAATCCATGTGAACCATTATAAAATTAAATATTAATAAATAGAAATTTATAAATATGAATAAATATTTGGAAATAAAGAACAGAGTTCAATATATTGCAGCAAAAGGAGAAACGATAGCTACAGTTTCAACCTGCAAGAACGTCATATAGAAAACTCAGGACTAAATGTGAAATTAATTGCCGGCATTGTCTATTAAAGAAGAAAGACCGCAAAAAAATTGCAAGGCAGTTTTTTGACAGCGATCCTGATTAACAGTGTGTCATATCCATGAAATGCTTTAACCCTGAAAAAAATTCACTAAATCAACCATTCTCAAGAATTAGTTCTAACACCTTTATTTATCTGCCGCATTTCAATTTTCGTGTTTCATTAGTGAAAAAAAATAACATTTTATCATCAGGTGAACAAACCAGTAAAAGAACTACAAACTATATGCGACCAATATGCTTGTCTAACTGAGGCCTGACGCTCCTTGCTAAATGCCCAAACTTTTCCTAATAAAAAATTAGCTCGCTATAACTAAACACCAAAATCAAATTACGTACGAACTCTAGCTAACAAAAGCTGCCTCATGGAAGGACATATTCGAAGAAAATTTGTTTCTATGTTTGATCAGGCAAAACAGTTGGGCAAACAAAACTCACATGTACTTCGAGAACATCAAGGGAATGCGAAAAATTGGCCCAGCTAGAAAAGTACTCATTTTTGAAATAATGAAATAATGGCAAGGTTTTTGATGAAAGTTTCCGCTTATTGCTGACTTAAAATTGGTAAATAATGATAATGTGTAGTAAAGCTGAATGATAAAATCACAACTAAGTTTACCGTTTTTTAGAAAGTGAAATCTATGAGCACAAAATTTATTCGGCAAATGATAACCACTTTGGTGGTTGTGTGGCACGAGGAGTTGTCAGATATTTCGAGCAATCAGGTTCACGCTGGCGTCGATTTGCTAAATGCTGTAGAAAACAAGTATCGAAAATAAAGAATAAAAAAACATTTTATCATACTGACATGACAGATATTACCGAGTGAGATAAACAAATGTATCAACAAACATTAGTGCAAAATCATGTTTGATGCATTTAATTATCTCATTTGGTAATATCTGTCAAACAGTAACTTTGCAAATGAAATCACTTACTCGGCTGGGCTCATCTACTGAACAACTACTACTTCGCCTTTCTTTACCAGCAGAATCATTCATGAATTTTTTAAACATATCCTGAAATAAGAAAGTAAGAAAGCGATACGGAAATAAAAATCTCATAATAAAATGCTAAAAATCAAACTTCGTTATCGGAATTGGGCTCTAGCGATGATAGCCGTGCTACAGATGAACTCCTTAAAATTGAAATTTTTGGTCCATGTACTGGTTCTTTCTGCCAAGATGGAGGCTCTCGTTTTGCATTAGAAGCTGCCGATTCTAGTCGTGCACGTGTACTGAAAAGCAAATAAAATTATCTTTAGAAAGACAACAAAATAAAGTCTGATTACGATTGCACTTACGAGTAGACGACATGTCGAACATCTGTGTTTGGGTCGTAATTATCTTTTAAACGCATCGTCAAGTCATACACTTCGTCTGTATCCAATGCCTCTTTTTCATGCAAAGCAGTGAGATGAAATACCCACGCATTTTGAAAATTATTTTGTAAGATATCTTGTCGATGTTTTTGAAGAAAGAGTCGCTGAAAATATGCCAAACGTTAATGAATATATCAAGCCATGTAAAATAGTTTACATAGAGAAAAAAACTGTAATTAAAAACGTTGAAAATAGGTACATACGCAAGTACGATATGTGTGGCATCGACCAAGTGGCTTGTGATTAAGATTGAGAAGAAAAATACTCCACAACGACATAAAGTCCTTCTCAACACGTGACAAATCAAGAAAATCTTCAATTTGCTAAAAATAAATAAATATCGAGTGCAACACTTGTACACCTATTCATGAAAATATTTCAGCAAATTCCGCATAAAATGGCATAAAAACAGCTGCGACACTTACTCTAATAATGAATTCACGTAACCATTCCTGATCCGTTTGCTTCGTTGATATCTGCGTGCATTTCATTAATGGATGTCTGCTACGGAAACCGAAATATGCTCTAAAAGTTGCAGCTTAATGAAAATTATAAAAATGAAATAGTTTATCAATGCCAGAACTACAGAAATTTTGCTCACATCATAAACAATATTTAACGAGAAACTAGTACGAATATCTTACGCATTATTTCCCCTTGTAGCACGTCTTTCTCGATCAGCTTGCATAAAAAAAACACTAAGGTCTTTTGGCATTTTACGAATAGCTTGTGCTTCAGCTCTGAAACAAAGATAAAACTGCACAGCTGCTTTAGACATCAAAAAAATGTTTTGCGGAGGTAAAAAACTAACTTATGAACAATATAAGTGAGTCGGTCGCTGGGAATACAATGCTGCGGTATAACTCTATTACGAGATGTCGCATACTGCCGAACCAATGGGCCTTCATATGACCCGTCAAAATGCTTGCGCACAAACACATCGATGAAAACTGGTGCACTGTTATTTATAACAGCTGTCTGCCGCGCGTCACCCTGCATGAGCTTTTAAACTAATCCATAAAAATATGAAATACTCCAATTTAAAATGCAAAATTTCTTTCAAGTTATGCACAATTTTAAAGCAGGACGACAGAAGATGCCTAACCATATTTCTAAAATTTATACAGTGAGATACTCACAACAGCCTTATTTTAAAAATCGTACAAAAAATTTGCAACAAAAACGTACTCTGTATACTATATCAAGTCGTGGATAACTTGTTCTCATGTGAAGCAGAAGAGCAAACATATCAGGAAATGTTCCTAGGCAGAAGAAACACTTGCTGGCTGGAGACACAAAGCGTGTAACGACTCCATTACCGTCTGGTTCCGGATATCCTTCGTAATGTAGTTCGGGAACTGTAACCTAAAAATAACATTTTTCTTGAATCTAACAGTATAGAAGCTGAATTAGAAACTAAATACACAAAAAATATGTTGGAAGAATGTCTAAAAATGGTTACTTTATCATCTGGAGCAACAGATTTTGGTGGCACAATTTTAGAACATTTCTCAAATTTGGATGCTAAACTGTCAACCATAGCAGCCAAAGGCTTGTCTCGACGTGGAACATCCAAACGATATTTAGTAGGTGAAGATGGAATTGATTTCTGCGAGGATTTAGGTGAAGTTAGAGGTTTGGAAAATAAACGTCCATTTAAAACTTTTCCTGGAGAAACTTCTTTCAACGGAGAACAGTGTCCTAAAACTGTTTCACATGTATATGGAATATTTCTTAAAAATGAAATAATAAGTACTCCTCAACTTCGAAAAAAAACTGACTTCTAACACCATTTGAAGCAGTTTCAACGCTAGCATTTGAATTCAACATCTCACTTTTTACCAAATCTGATGAGGCTTCGGAACAGAGTAAATGCTTGCTCTCCGGAAAACTAGTATTCGATTCATCATTGTATCTCGTAATAAAGCGATAGCTGAAAAAACAGAACAAGACAAAATACAAATCTGTATAACATAAAGATGCAACCCACCTACTGAAAACAGAAACACAGTATACCATATTTGCTTAGGGAATTCTAGCGACATTTCTCGCTTGAACCGTGACTTCATGTATTCCTCAAAACCCTGAAAGATAAATGATTTAAAAAGAGCATGGAAGTCTTCCACAAAACCAATTTAATCAGGAATAAGCGAAAAAATATTTTTAATAGAACAAAATGAACTACACTGTCATCTCTTTGAAGTCCAGTCTCTGCTGATGCTAGGCTTTGCGTGGATTCCTTTGCAGACATCTCACTAGTGTGATGAAAATGATCGACACAACTTATTGAAGCAGACGTGGAAAAACCTAAATTAATTTACTTCTGCTAACATGGTTCTATCTCTTTTCAAAACAAAAAAGATTCTGCAAAATTATAGACGGTGCCATTATGATCAAGCTATGAAAATACTTGAACAACTCCTTGTTTCGTCATCATCTTCTGACGAGCTCGATTCCCCGCTATTATCAGGAACAATTGACATACGTACAAATGGACTCATATGCATTTTCTGAAAATCACTTTTACATACCAAAGCCTTTTCTCAATTTGTAAGGGATTTATCATCTGATAGTATAAAAATAAGGAGAACAAGACGTTACCTTCCCTAAATCGATAAGCTTCTTTGTCAAATTTCTTTCCGAACGCCACCTTTCATTTAAACTAAGAAAAGAATCCGGACTGAAAAAATTGAAGCATAGTTTTTAAGCATATGTCAACTGTCACCAAAGTAAAAAAAAGTAACAGAGATCAGAAGCAAAACTTCTAAAAACAAGGAAAACTAACATCAGAGTAATGCTGCCATGGCCATATATTAAACCATTAGATGTTTCGCCCTTTGCAACAGAAGATATGCAACGTGCACCATACATCGTTATTGAACCTTCACTATTCCTTAATTTATCTGGGGAAGAAATGCAGCTTATACGCCGGGTGACCTCAAATAATGAAACAAATAAAATAACATCAGCAATGAAATACGCAGAGCTTAGAATTATTTTAAATACAAGCATCTAACTACTCCATCTACAAAGTTGGTAAACCAAGGCTTAAAATACTTCTGCTCACAACGACCTTTATTGTTCAAGGCTTCAATCCATTTTTGTTTTCTTATAACGACATTATTTTTTTACTGAATTTTACTTTCTTTGAAGCAACAGGAACCACAGAGAACTCCAACAAAAAAAAATCCAGATGTTATGATGGGAGGACACTCTCTGAAAGCTAACTTGTTTCCACGACTTTTGTAACTTACATGGACAATTGTTTTTGAATCTTTATCCGTTTGCCTTGATGGAACACTTCTCAATGATTTACCTCCCAAGATATGAGCGAATTCTTCTCCCGAAAACGTAACACGGATAATTACATAATCATTCCTGCAAAGCGAAGCGCAGTACGGATCTAATTGTAATTTCAAACCCTTCAGAAGTAGTACCAAATAAGTGAATGTACTCAACTGAGATAATTGTCCTAAAGAGCTTCGTTATTCTAAATCACATCACCTAAAAAACTGTTACCTTTGCCTACCACTGCAGTGCAACGGACAACCAATAGATAACGGCAAATCGATTGCAACAGGTTCACCGCGAGTATTTATCTGCATTTGCACTGTAGCGGAAGGAAGTCGCATCTAGATAATTTTATCTCGCATCTCTGCACATTTCTTATAATTGATCAAATTAAAAAGTTACAATTATAAAAATAAAAAAACTAACAAAAAGATGCGGTAAGAATAAAATTTACAATTTCGCTGAACACGCCATCCATTTCGCTTGAAAGGTACACAGTAATTATAGCATGTCGATTACCTGTAAATAATCTCTATCACTGTTTATTCTATTCTTAAAATGAATTAAAAGCGTACCTGGCAATTCTTTATTCCGAACATCAATAAATTTGATCATTGACGTAGCATGTGAGCAATTAACATGTCTTCTCGTTTCTTTTGACAAAGCATCCATACCATTCCCTTTTCTGCTATCTTCATTCTCTTTAAGGGCACGCACCAAATATGAGACAGCTGCTGAACCTGATTTTAATTTTGGATTCTGAAACATAATCTGTATATGAGTCACAATCAGGCCAAAATGCAGAAAAATGGAAATCTAGTGAAGAAAATATGAGATATTATATGCATGTAAAACTTTGTACAAGAAAAGTTGACACCTTTTTTAGTATTTCATTTCTTCTCCTAATTGCACGGAGTATATCCATGAGATGTTCATGCTTGCGCAACTTCGATTTTATTCTAATTTTCCTCACAATTAATGGACAAAGGGGAGGCATGCAATCATCCCCAACCGCTGGTGATTGCTGAAACAATATAATGAACACATGAACTGGAATGGACACATTTTTCAATCATAAATAGAGATTTTTTTTGTATTTACATAAAAACCCAAAAACAACAGTAATATCTCAACTTACAGCAGATCGCTTCATGTATATCAAATTCCTTTTTAAAAATGGTCTATATACTGGTCTAGTACTACCAATTTGTGTATCCGGCAATGACATATATCGGTAAAGTCGAATAGCCTCTGCAAAAGGATCTTCAAATATCATTTCTACCGGTTAATATAAAAAAGTAAATTTCGAAAAAACAATGAAAGCTTTACTCACTAACATGATTAAAGACGCAAACAAACAGCAAGTGATAACGAACTTTTGAAATGCTGTTCTAAATCGGTATCTGTCTTCTGAAGTTGTTGTTCTGTCAGAGAATCATGAGTAGTATCCTGCAAAAACGAATAATGCAAACGATTTCATACAGACAAATGATCTCAATTATCAGACTCGGTATGAGAACCCCCCTAAAATGATAGCTCATAAATTTTGTACAGATATGAAGCTCAGAATTCGTTCTGCATAATTGTGAAGAAAAATCTGATACCTTAGTTAAATTATTCTGTTGCAGAATTTCTTCAATTTCCGGCACGATATCACCAACAACTATTTCTACATTTTTAATATCATTCTTGTTGTAACATAAACGAGTTCGTTTGGCATTAATAGGTCCTGAGCTACTACTTGCAGTATCATCATCACTATCGTCATCTTTATTACGACGTTCTTTCTTCTCTGAATCCATTAAAATACAGCGAAACTGACAAGACAAAAGGTAGAACACACAAAAACAGTAGAATTCGTTCACAAATTTATGAAACCTGGTTTACTCAAACAAAATATAGAAAAGTTAATTACTATGAAGCTACAAGTTACTTGCTGCGGAAATAGATACTGTTGAAATAAGAGGTATGACAGCAGCTGATGAGCCCCGGCGCGAACGTATCGGTGCAAGATCGGGTGTGTAACGAGTCTTCTCTGTTGTTGCTCCATTGTTCTGCTGCCTGAAAAACAATTCGAAATCCACTTTCTTTTATCTTACTACAAATTCTTTTCAGTGTCCCAAAGAGTAGACTGGCACATTTTACTTTAGTACCATTTGTACTAACTGAGAGAAAAACTACAATTTCAAACAGCACACCCATCATCCTCTAATCTTATTTCGACAACGAATGAATCATGGCAGAAATCGTTTTTCGAAATATAATAAACATAATGCAAAAAAGAACCTGGTTTTATAAGGTGAAGTTGATGCATATGTTCTGCAACCACTTGGATTACTTTTCACACCTAATGCAGCAGTACTCCGTGTCTCCGTTCTACGAGGTTCTACGAGAAAGAAAAATATTGGTTCTTGTTGGTGAAATTAAATAAAATTTAAATATAATCTTCGCTTCCATTTCTGTCTTCATTCTACTAATTCTTAGTTGCATCAATTTATGAAATTATACAGAAATAAAATTACATAGAAATCTTACCATCTTGACACCGAGTATTCCCCTTCTCAGGGCTCATCGTTGCTCGCTGAATAATTAAACATTCAGCGGTCAATAGACAGACATACCTGGAATAATTTAGGAGTATCTAGAATTATTCTCCTAACAGCTCAAGATATGTACAAACCTGTAAGTTCTGCTTACCAATCACTTCACAAACTGGCGTCGCCCCTACTCCCTTCAACTACGGTTAAGCAAGCTGTCATTGCGTAACGTACCCCACGCATCCGTGTGCTATGCAATATAATGAAAATGGTAAATGCCACCTGCGTTGCGTGCAAATTTCGCTTTGGGACCAACGCGCTCGTGTTAAATTTTTGAGCGCGTACTCCCACCTAATTGTTTAAGAAATACCTCACTACATCAATATGCATGCAGCATGTCAATGTATTGTGCAGGTTACTGTCTATGTTATATGTGCATACGTCCTTTTTCCATTTCCAATAAACATTTATAAGTTGTTGCATGATCTGTTTGTCATCATAAATTCTTAGCGATCAATAAGATCGCAGTTTAGTTACTAAAAAGTCCGTAATTCTGACCCCCTTCCCACCCCCCCACCCTCCCCCTCCAAAAAAAAACATGGCGTTCCAGAATGACGAGATCTAACAAACCCATTGAACGGTACTAATAAGCTACGCATTGCAAAAAAAACTGCGCCTAATTTGTGATGGAACAATACAGGTCATTTTTAGCGAAATACTTAACTATTTCAATGATGTATTTAGTTATCTCGCATTACCTTTAGTAGAACTTGCGAAGTCACAAAAAGCAGAGTACATCAAGGGAAGTCAGAGAATGGACAAATTTGAAAATGCAAAAACTACTGAATGAATCTACGATGCACTTTTGCACTACAACGGATAGGACTGACCGGAAGGAGCTATGAGTACAGCTAGTTATTGACGTGTTGTTCTAAACTCGTTGCGGAATCATTCTAAAATTGTACTCGATTGTCTTTCCAGGTTATGCTGGTAAGAATAGGAATTAGAATTGCCATAAGGTGTTCTGATCAGCACAATCACTTATTGCTGGTGTTTTAATGATATATTCTATTTACAGGTTCTGTATTGGAAATTTGGACCAACTCCGTGATATAGATAGTCTAATAACTTAGTTAATCGGTGTTAGGATGGTGCATTTTTTTTTTCTTTAATTCAGTATGATCCATTCTTATTCATATTTTTTCTAGCTAACGGATAAGTTGAAATCTTGAGCTTATTTTAAGCTTATTTAAGTTCACTCTTCTCTTCGAAACTTGTTCAATTTCAAACAGTAAGCGCCGCGTGTTTGTGTGTGTGTAACAGTATATAATGTTAAAATTCTATACAGAAAAATGTTGGTTTTCAGCTGTAGCAGTATTTATAAAGTAGATTTAAATGAAAAATTAGAAGTTCGCTTTTCGAAAAATTTTTTCATTATTATACTTGTATGAAAATAAACAGAATTGAAAAAATTTTTTTTTCTGAAAATTGCAACTACACTTAATATGTCGGAACGAAGTTCAATTTGTATTTTAGGTTAATTGTATGAAAATAATCAGGAAGCCATGGGATTCCTGATTATTTTCATACAATTAACCTAAAATACAAATTGAATTCATAATACAAGAGCATGGGATTAATGAAGAGGTTTGCTGCTTATCTTACCTGTCCTTGAATTGTTAGAAATGAATAAATCGGAGAAAAAGAACCTATGTGCTCAGGGAGATCCATTCCGCTCTGTCTGTTATCTTCTGAAGCAGAGTGTTTGACTTTTCGTCGTTATTTGGCGCTGAGTATATTATCCCTTGCCAGTTCACATCTTCCCGCTGAGCTTCACAAATTGTAAAAGCTTAGCTGCCGCGTAGACATCTATCAGTCATTTCTTCAACGGTCAAACTCATAATTTCTGATGAGTAAGAGAGGTCATACTCCTCACCCTTGAAAAGTTGGAGAGACACAGCTGTTACCATATACTTCACGTATTACGCTCAAAATGTGTGGTAGCCATGCATTTTTCTCCTTCCCTTTCTCTCTCTCCCTCTCTCTCTCTCTTTCTTCCTCCCTCTTTTGTTTAGCTTTGCAAGGAAATTATGATGCATCTGTATGATTTTCGTTTCAACGTACATTCTGCGCCACTCCTTCTTCTTCGTTTCGTACTTTGAAACATTTCGCAGACTTTTTGCCTGCCATTTATAGATCAAACAAATAAAATAATCGACTTATTAAGCTTTTTTCTTTATCTTTTTTAATTCTAAGACATTTCGGATATCATACGCTTTTTGGCTGAGAATGCAACAACAACACAGATGCCTATAATTTTTTTTTAACAAAAAACTTGGCTTTATCAACATTTTAGTAAATAGTTGAGGTTTTACTTTTACCTTCGACATCGATCCAATCATCACAACATCATCATCATATTATTCGAAAGATTTTTCTGATCACATTCACAGAGTTAAGACAATGCTGAGTTATATACTTTTCAGATCAGTGTTTTTCGACTGCATTAATGCGGTCGAATTTTGATTTCATTGTATGCCATAAATTCATATGATGACCTTCGATCACCTGGAATTTTTCCATAACAGATTGTTGGTCGTTGAATAGTAACGAAAGAAAATTTTACCGGAAACAAGAATGGGAAAGGTATTTCCAGTTATTGCAACAAGAAATGTCCAAGGTGGAAATGAAGCAAAAATTACATTTGCAAAATTTATTTTGCTATCCGTTCAGTTCCTTGTGTGCATTGGAATTGGAAATCTTCCAGGTGATCCATCCTCCTTTTCTTTTGCTGTCTTAATGCAACATTTTCTCAGGGAAGACTGCGCACAAGTTGAATAGCATATCCATGGCCGATTAACATGGGAATATCTTAGTAATACGGTAGCGATCCATGGCTTCTGAGAACGACGCCATAATGTTGCTTTCTCGCAGACTGACACTTTCTCACATATTCTTCTAACCGTTGAATGCCGTGGCTTTTCAAGTGGTGTTAATATTACGCCCCACCAAATTTATTCTCACTTTGGGGGATGTTACTGTAGCTGTTGAATCACTCGTTTTCAAATATTATGCTTAAGTGGGTGTGAAAAAGTAGGGGTTAACAAACAATAATAATATTTCTTGATATTTCTCTTCCTTCTCACTTACTTTCACATATATTTTACAACATAATAAATTTATGAAAGTAAAACAGAGTTGGCTGAAGTAAATGGCACTAAGGCTAAGGGCTAAATGGGAATCAATTTGATTGCATTGTTTATGCAAACATTGATTTTTACAATTACTGTAAACATATTATAGTAGTCAGTGAAAGTATTAGAAAATAAAAATTTAAGGAGACAAAATAGATCGTTCTTAATTAACAATCACTCAACTAAATCCGGCGGAACTCATTAGCAGTTAGGTCTAACAGTTTCACTTACCGAAAAGTGTAGAGTGTATAAAATTGTTTACGAAAACACAAATGGAGCATACATTTCGATTAATAACAGTGTCATTTTTCCAGCAAAATATGAAGATCCAATGTGGTACGATTCCGTCGCCTGTTGTATTGAGTCTTGGAGAAGTGGAGAAAAGCAAGAACATCAATTCAATGCTATCTTCATAGAAAATACGAGGAAAGGATCTGTTTTCGACAGATTTCAATATACACGTTTCTGCTACATTGAATTAGATTGAGTCTGCTTTTTCTCCTGGATTTTCTTTTTTGCTACTTCATTTTTTTTTTCCAAACGATGAAAGTTATTATCTTAAAATAGGGAATGCAAATATCACTGGAGATGCTGCACACAAAAATTTCGTAAAATTGCACTAACATTTGCCAATACATTCATGCTTGCTTTTTATCTGAATGAAGTGATTTGTTTCAAGCAGGTTCTTATGATTTCAGCTGGAATGTATCATCATATCGTACGCACTGTAAGAAATTCAGTGCAAAAAAAACGATGTAAGGAATTTTTTTTTGTTTACAAATTCTCAGAATTAGAAATTCAGATGAGTGACATATGGTCACAGATTGTGTAGCAATTAAAAAATGCTCTAATCCTTTTAACTGTTTTTGTTAGGCGTAAGCACTATTCGTTCCATCAAAAAACACTTGAATTCATAACATCAATCAGCAGCAGTAATATTATGTTTCCGAAATGTTTTCAACAATTGGAAAAAGATTCCTAACATTAATTCAGTATCGTTCAGATTTCTGGCGATGATTTAGACTAAATCTTTGGTGCAACGTTTAAGTGTTAATGTAAGTTATGTGGAAACCTTTGCAATGATAAATTTTAAGTGAAAATACTCTGGAATTTTCTAGAAGAAAGTGATTTCTTGGATGAAGCAGTACGTTGAAGTTTATGTGATCCAAAACACTCCAACATATTGTTCATGGATTTCGTCTTTTCCAATACTTAACCGTTGAATGATATACAAATACACTTCATCGCTCATTTGTTTACTCTATGCTTATTTGTGACTTCGGAGAACAACCATCAAACATCTTTCTAGGAAGCATCCGATAAGTTCCGCCGATTTTCTACATAATCCTGCTCTATGTTCTCTCCTCCGTCTTCTTTGTATCAAAATCGCAATTTATGAAAACGATGAGTATTTGCAAAAAGTTCTTCAGAAATAGAGAAAACAGCAGAAGTTGCAGTCTCGCGAAACTTGCCATCAAAGAGGCTCAATCGAAAGTAATCATTATTGCAGGTAAGTACTATTGCTTCACTGCTTAATCAGATACAGTAGGTGCTAAAAACAATTTCCAATCCTTCTGTTCGAATTGAAGCAGTAATTTTATTCTGAAAGTTTTAATTAATAGTAAATGAAATTTGGATAGAAAAATATAGCCCAATTGAGGCGAAAAATAGAGAGTGACGATGCTCTTTATTATTGCAGAAAGCCCTTCGTCTTACATAATCCGTGCTGAGGCTTTTATAAATTCTAAATTGTTCTTTCATTCAAACACCAAATGATTGTTCCTCAGTCCGTAAAGTTTGTTCGCCGTTATCAGACATCTTTTCTAAGTTTGGTGTTCGCTCTATACTTTTTGCTATTTTCAAACAAATTTTTCAATTCTGATAATGTGCGGAAGTACATAAGCAGCTCAATTGTGGTCTGTGCAATTGAATATCATTTCAATTGATGTTGAATTTAAAATTTTGACAAAAAAATTCATTGCATGATAATTACAGGTTAAAAAATATAAATCTCAGTCGATCGGGCAGTATTCTATGACGTTCGAAGAATCTGTCATCAAAAATAAAATGTCATGACAACACACCATTAGGTCTGCCTAATGAAAGTGACTGTAAAATATCATAGATGTATCACAGGGCAATTTTCCTCTCATAAGATTTATTGCGCCTTTCTCAAAATTTAGATTAAATGACGAATCGACTTTTTCTGATCATCTTGCAATTATTCAGTTAATCGTATTAGTTAGTAGTACTACAAAGATCAGGGATTTTTTAGCATATGCATTTCCATTGCTTAATTACAATTGTTAGAATACTTTTCATTTCTTTTCAGATGTTACAAATGATGATGACAGGAAGGATTAAAAATGCAAATGAGGAAGCTGTTGGAATTAACTAGCAAGTTTTGCTTAATTCGAATTATCCACAATTCCCCAACAATATGCATATATGTATATATAGCAGTAAAAATAAATATGCTTTAACGTTTCAGAATTTGACCATCCACTAGACAAACAGAAATGTTATGACACATCATACCAAATCCCTCCTCACATTCTCTTGTCCACATTTCAAGAAAATTTATTTTCCTCCTGCAAAACCACTTGTTCATTTGTAGAGCAGCACTTCTCCAGTTTTAGTTTAGAAGTGCGGCATCCCCATTTCTATTCGTTTGCAAAATTGACAAATTGCATAGAACTTAGCAATGTAAATTAATTTAAGTGTCGGAATTATAGTGAAGTAGTTACGACAAGATATTCACCAAGCAACTATAAATAAATTGAAAAAAAAATGGGTGAAATTTTTGGCCATTCGTTCAGAGCGGCCAAAGCCAAAAATATCGAATTAACAAATTTAAGCGCTTTTTCTTTTATTTTAATGGTACAAGCGGTGAAAGGTACGAAAAGATTGAAAAAATCGTGAATTTGATTAATTGGAGATGTTTTAAGAGCATGATTTAAAAATTTGAAACATGTGTCAGTTCTAAGACAACCGGTTTTATTGCATGAAATCAATTTAAATCGTAGTAATTCAGTCAGAAAACATGATCACTTCCATATTGCAGCAAATTCAATGATAACGGAAAAAAGAATTGTACACACTTAATTTCTTTTTTTTTTCGTTGTGATATGAGCGAATATTTGGATGAATTTACATGACTGGATATATTAATATTGTCATAAGGAATAGATTTATCGATTTCCTACTGAGTTAAATTAATCGTTTCTACCTTAGGAATTAGCCAAGCTATTTGAAAAAGGTAGCACATTGTAGTAAACTGTTAATTTTTATCTTAAACAATAGAATTGGTTATATTTTATTTATGGGAAGAGAAATTCCCTGATGTGGCCTAGCCTCACACGATTCATGATTGAGGGGAGAAGAAATTGATGATCGTTTTTTTTGCGATGTCCTCCGTAGGAGCATTCGGAATGATGGATCTTGAGAGTCTGTAGGATAATCGGGGGGAGGTATGGATGAATAGAGTATCGATATTACTACCCTGTTCCTATGTGGTGAGATGTTAAGTGTTGTATGGTGATGGAGAGAGGTGTTTCATTTGTAAGGTCATCAAATGCTCCTTCGCATTCAATCAAACCCGCGTCATCACAGTGCACGTAAATAAGATGAACGGAGAAATATATTATGCAAAGTAATGTGAATTCTTATTATTTTCATTTATTTACATGGAGAGCTTCGTCTATGCAAATAACAATAATGGCATTAAGATGATCTCTGAAGATGTAATAACCAGTCGTTATAGTGCTCTTTAAGGTTGACGTCATACATTCTTAAGTTTTTCTGAAGATGAATCTTCCAAGCGTCGATGATAAGGTGCGTGATATAGTTAGCATCAACTAATCAGCCGATACCTATAGGCGACAAATGAGCTTGCATTACTTGTCGCCTGAATGGAGGCAAGTGTAGTGCCTTTATGTATGCAGGTATATGTGCATGTCAGTTGTGTGCATTGCTGTAATTCGCTGTGTGCCCCTTACCTCCGCAACCGTAGCAGCAACGGAGACAACGACCACGATGACAACGAAGGAGGAGGACAGTGCGGAGTTGGTGCTCACCATCTCGTGTCATCACACACATACACATTTTGTCTAAGGGCTGTCACCGTGTGCGGTCATGTGGTCCTCGCCTTTATTGTTGTCCCTCACAAGCGTTTTTGGCCTATTAGGTCTAGCGTTGATCACATTGGCTTTGACTACTGACTCGTGGACCGATTATCAGGTATCATTTCTACTCTGTTTTAATATCCTTTTTCCATTAATTCGGTCTATTTACTACCCATAATTAATTTACAGCGGCAGTGACCTTCGTGTGCAATTCCTTAGCGCAATTCTTCTAACATCATTCATAAGTCAGTTACTGCCATGTGGGTGTTTTAATGAGCTGCTAAGGGCTGTTTTAAGAATGGATCTGAGTAACTCTAATATAATAATTAGCAACAGAAGTAATATAAACTAGCACAGCGATCTGAAAGAACACATTTTAAATGATTTTTTTTAATGAAGATTAAGCAATAAGCAAATCTATCTCCATCTGATCCAATAAATATCTAACTTAACACTTTATTACTATTACTACATTTCTGCCGTATTTTTGTTTAAATTCAGTCCGTAAGATTTATACAACAATGACAATCATTTATTGTAGTTTCATATATACATACACCACATTACTCATCATTTATTCTCATAAATTTACGTTAATTTTTACTGTGTTCTTTCAGATATCAAATTGATAGTTTGTCTTGGTTTATGCTCAGTTGAAAGATCATATATGCGACTGAATAGGAAATCAACATTCACAACTAATTAATGACTTAGTATGACAAGAAATTTCTTAATACGTTTAGGAATATTGAAGTTGTATGTTACACTTGTTAGAACCAAAATTCAAATGCTTCTGAAGTTGGAAAGATGATTTTACAACCTGATCTGATCACAACGTTCTGTAGAGCGTTCTTTATCTAATCGATTTAAAACATCAATGAGCACTTTACATATAACAGTTCGTTGATCGCTAAAAAACTATGTGTCGTTTGTTAGAGAAAGAAATTAAAATAAATTGCTAACAACTCCATTTTTTTCTGTCGTAACATCAGATAAAGAAGGTAAGGAAAAAAACTTTCCTTCAACTGAGTGTGTTTCACGAAAAATTGTTTGCCTTTATTTCTACCTCCTCGAAAAATAGTTGACCATTCTTCGATGTCACTCTTTCATGGATGTTATCAACAAATCACCGTCACTGCACTCCCTATGGGTGGCAGTAAAAGTCATTGACTGATTCATTTTTTTTTTGTACAATAACTGATTTCTGCTGCATCCAAAAAAAATCTTACAATTAATTTTCCAAATAGTCAATCGTTGAAAAATTTGTCAATTTTTGATGATAAAATATCATCCCTTAAAGCTAATATGTGGTGCAAAATCTTCAAGAAAAAAAAATTCCACAATAGCGCTTTACAAAATATTATAGTAAGCAAAAAAATTCAATGCATTTATATCATAGTGGTGATAACTTTCATGTTAAAAATTGATAACATTGTTGAAATGTTCAAAGTTTCCTGGATATTATATCAAAATTAGTGGATCCTATCATTGCAGAAACTACATATCCAGTAATAAATTTTATTTTTACCCAGTAAATATTAAATATTAGTGCGCATGGATGTTGATTGTAGACGGATATCAAATTATTGCTAAATAAAATGTTGCATGAAAATATTGCTTATTGAAATATCAGCTCATCAGAAATTGAAATTTTCTTCAAAATGAGCTGCTCATTGAAGTAAGCATTAATTAGTAGTGCACAAAATTTCTAAAAACAAATTTTTGTATTCATTTTACAACACTCTCTTACAAATTCCCTATCGTTTATCTTTACTGCGAAGCGTTTCATCCGAAAATTTTTTCTTTACCTAATATTTGAAAGTATCATTTGGATTTTAACTTCTCCAGTAAAAGCATCGTCTTTGTTAGTTAAAACTATTTCGTTTAGAGTTGTCAGCTTCAATAACTTATATAATATTGGCATACAGTGAATTTAAGAAACAATCAGCAGTTTAGCAATCTTTTGTATATAAAATTTTTATTCGTTCGAAGATTGATTTTTCTTAAAAAAAAAGTCCTTAAGACTACTAAGAAGTTAAATTGAAATTCATTACTGCGATGTTTGATTTGCATTCAAAATGAATACTTGAAATAAAGCATTTAGACAGGTGTAGCGCTAAAGATGATGATTACTGATGAGAACGGAGGAAGTTTGTAATATTTCGGACTGATTTATTTGTGTGAGTAAATTGTACCTTCTGCTCAAGCTGTATGTTTACAAAAAATTTAGTGATAGTAAAAATATGGTGTGGTTTGGTTTATGTAATGAAAGTCGATGTCTCTTTTATTGCTTGTAATGAAGAGAGGATCAGTCAGGTCTGATAATAAGCACTAAATTAAAGTGATTAAAATTCGAATCTTGTTATCATTTATTAGTATTATTTATTTATTTATTGAAGCATTATACGTTATCTATATGAAGTTTAAAATTAATTTGTCTATGAGTTTCAGGTAAATCGACGAGAAATAATCAATGCTATGAATCGAAATTCGGAATTAAATGCTCGTTTAAAAGAAAATGTTGTAAGGAATCCGCTGTACTTCTCACGCAGTTATGGTCTTTTTCTCGTATGCTTTTCGGATGCTGTGCCTTCAGGTAAAGGATTTATTAAAGTTATGATTTATGCATACTTCATTAAGATGATGTTAGTCTGTTTTCTCTTTAGCGACGATCTTTTGTAATTATTTCAATCTAACAAAGAAGATTGGAATTTTATCTGTTCCTTTTCGGTTACTCATTCCAATATTATTATGATTGAAGTAAACTTTAAATTATTTATTTTTAATACCAGTTTTTAGCTAGTTGTTTTAGAGAGTGGAGATTTGACGAAAGTACATATTATGGAAAATTTATTTTATGACTTGTAAGTTGAGATGACTGGTAGCGGCATTTTTTTTTTGATTTTTGCACTGAAGAAGTACTTTACCATCACGTTGTTCACATTTTTATTCCTTAAAAATGTTATACAGAATTTGAACTGAAAGAAGCGTTACATAGAAAGGAATTCATAACATGTCGTGATTACATCACTGATTAGAATTTCACAGAGGCAAATGCATTAGCAAAAAATATCACAGAAAAATTCCTTTCAATAAAAATACAATTTCGAATGAACAACCATAAGATAAAAGTATCGATTCAACTATTGGTGACTGAGTAAAAAAGAATCATAAATCAGAATGAATTTTATATGAGGAAGAATAGATGATAATTGAAAATTTCCTCAGATATTGGAAGTTTTTCCAAATTTGGTTCACCATGCATCTGGAACGACGACTATCATCCGTCCGATGCAGCATATGAAAAGTACGATAGCCTACAAATATATCGTTATTATGCCATGTGGGGTGCTGCAATATTATATCTTTTGGGTTTGGTTGTGTTCATTATTTGTTCAATATTTGGTATGGTTGGCTGTTGGCGAAGAAGCACAAAAATAGTTCTTACGACCGCATTGCTTATGCTTTTTTCAGGTAATTTTCATAATTTTTCATTTCATTAGTCCATGTGCTGTTCGATTCACTGAAGCAGTTACAATTTGATACTCCGAAAATGATTTCGATTTCACTTATAACTTGGCTACTTCCATTTACTAGCTTATGTTAAATGTGATAGCTTAAGCATTTAAAGTTCATTGTTTTTGTTTGTTCCAAAACAGTTACTTGTCAGATATTACCTGTTAGATAAAATTGGTTAATTTGCATTTAGGTTACATCAGTTCTTTTCTGTGAGATTTGATCACATTACTATTAGTTACTTCTCAATTTTACTGGCTATGATTAAGGTCCAACACATCTATTAAGTGTAAATAGTTACATCGGAAGCGAACCTCAATTTATTATACTGTGGCTGCTTCATATCACGATAAAATACCCAGATGGAATGCCTAAGAATCATGATGAAGCAACCCCTTGAATGTTTATGTCGAGTTGCATTTAAAAAAAATGTATTGCAACGGTTTTTTAAAAAAAAAACAGTTTCGGAATTTCAATGATCAATTGAATTTTCTAGGATTGCGAGCGTTAAATTGGAATAAGAAAATGACCTAAATATAAAGTGTAAATATAAAGTGCACCGCGTCCACCTTCCATTCACATCCAGTCACATTTGAACATAATCACTGTAATGAATAACGGAACCAACTATTTACACAAATTTTATAAATATACAAATCAATAGTTCTGAGACGGCGGAATGTAAACTTAATTAGTTTAAGCACAAAATCGATCTCACATCTATGATGTTGCAGAATTCGAATAGTGTTGAAGTTAACTTTAAAAGATTTGAAATAGTAGAAGCCGAAACTTTATCAAATAGCACTCCCATATATTATGCTCTGTTTTATGGGAATAAATATTTTCTTTATAAAATTGAGAGTTTTAATTGAGATTAGTGAAAGATATTTTTGGAACTCTTCATTAATTTCAGTAATGTTCCTTGCTGGTTCAATGGCATGTTGGCATTTGGTGAATTATCTGGAGAGGCATGTACTTGATATGCCACCTTTTTATAAATCTTGGGAACCGGTAAGCTCATCAAATAATTAAAATTGCTATAAGAATGAATAATAAATTCTAATAAATAAACAAGAGAGGGAAACAAAGGGGACTTTTTTCCAGATTTTGAAACAAGGAACGCGATTTGGCTATGGCTGGTCCTATGTGGTATCCTGGGTTGGTATTGCATTCATACTACTTGCTTCAACATTTATGCTATTATCCTACAAAAAAATCAAGGTTAATTTCTCGTCCATTTCTTCAATTTCAATTGACACTTCGAATCAGTTGGCATTTATTAATAGCAACTATCAACGGTCAAAATATCTTTCTGATATAATTATTGCACATCATTTTCTTTATTCGTTTTTTTTGATGGGATACTGTTAAATCATCATCATCAGTACTCCATTCCTTAGTTTGTTCAACGAACTAGTCCATGTATGGATAACGTGTAGCATTTTGATCAGTAGTCTTATGTGCCTCAATGTCCATTTTGTGTGTGTGGCTGATGTAGGGCGGTTTCCATTTCCAAAGCTAAAATTATGATCTTTTGCGGTACAGAAAAGGCCTTGAACTTAACTGATATCGGCGATGCTCAAAAATTCCACCACATATGCCCCACAGGTTCAACATTTCAGTCCTTCTCTGCTTCTCTCTTTTCGCATATTTTGTATTTCATTCAATCTCCACAATATCCTTCTTAATGTGTTTCTGTAATTTCTTTACAAGAACAAGATGAAGAAAATAATGGGGCAAATTGCACCTATACATATTACACATGCATACACTGGAGGTGACCATGAAATTATTTCTAAACGAAATTATTCCCACCTTGCCATTTTCTTATCTTCCTTCCCTTCCATTCTCATTCTCACTTATATTGCTACTGCAATACGAGATCTCATAAACCAATAATAAATAAATAAAATGCATTAACAGTGAAGCCAAACAGAAACAAACTGAAAAAGGAATTTTATGAAGATGGAAAGCGATTTATTGTTTTTAAGTTTCCCAGGCTTGTTTTAGGCTTTCCTGTCACTTCATTTCAATTTTCTCCACCTGATAAAGGAATCTTTTAACCTTATGATGAATACAGATATCTTTTTCCTTGTTCAGGTATTAATATCAGAAAATACTAAGCATTTGCTTACATTATTATTGTAATATTTAAATCTTTGGGAAAAAAACATTTACTTGGAAAACGTGCGCTAAAAATAATTGAAATTTAAAGTCAATTTTGCCACTGTAATTCGAACTTTATATAGTAACCTTAAAAGTAAAAATTGCTAGTCAATTCAAATTAATTCTCTATTATAATACTTCATTCTCCTCATTATGACCTGATTCAATTCCCCAACATACGATCCACTCATTCCACACTTTCATTCCACTTTAAACTCTATTTCTTAAATTCCTTTGCATCTTTTTTTCCATCTCCTACTTTCCTCCAATGTTATTTTGAAATTCTTACAGAAATGATTAATGAATACAACAGTTTTCAAAAAATGTCAACTTTCATTCACATCGCGATACGAACGGACTAATAGGTTGAAAATGAATTTCGAAATACATAATTTTCAGGAGGAGGAAGAGCGAGCTTTTGAAGCAAAACACGGTGCATATATGATGCCAAATTATTACGACAAATCTTCAGCAATGGTGCCGTACGGATATGGCACGTATGGCGGTTATCCAGCCGCATACCCGGCCGCGTACTACGGACAGTACCCGGTAGGTACGGGATATTATGGCTATATGACATATGGTCGCTGACATCAAAAATGATGAAAACATTCCATATCGATATTTGAAATATTGCTCCGTTCCATCCCGAGCATTGTAGCATTTCCAGATTTAATAATGCCTCCAAAAAACAATTTATCTGCCATTAGTAAAAATTTACCATTTCCAGATTTCCAAACCCGTTTTAAATTTTATAGAGAACGCCAGATGTATTTTATCGATGTCGAAGAGGCAAGCTGGTAAGATTAGATAAGAACTAAATTATTCAAATTTCATGCCACTTTGCTCAGACTTCATTATTAACCATTCAGTTTATTAATGACACCAACATCATAAAACTGTATCAATAACATTACGGGTTAATTTGAGAAATGCCTGATTTGGTCGGTTAAATGCATTAAATCCGACAACCAAGTCCCAAGTTTCTAACATATTCTTTGAAATCTTTGCCATGTTAAGTATGATTGACGAAAATGAATTCATGAATGGAATTATATATGAAAACTTTGCGGGACCACATTCTTGTTTACTTCGCCACTATTCTCATCGTTATCACAACAGTACGTTTGTTGATCACCAGTCCCTTCTATAACATGTCCAAAGTCATACATTGATACCCGTTATCCACACTCAGTACATGTAACAAATCGATGTCAGTCACACTCATCTACACTCTGTAATATATTCACACTTCATACCTCAAGATGTGAAAAACATCTGCACAAAGAGAGAGGACGCAGCAAAACCACTGAATTTTATCAAAGTTTTAGTTTTTTGTACAGATAGATTTTGATTCACGTCAGTACATTGATCCACCACCAACAGTATCCATCACAACAAAACTTCCAGGAAAACTCATTTCCCAGTAGGAGTCGAAAACTACAAACAAATAGAAATTTTAATTGCAAGATGGTGTAACCTTTTCAAAGTTGCAAATGCAGATCGCAGATTTTGAGTGTTTGAAATTATTATCAGTATGCAGTATCGAATTCCAAAGGTATTATAAATATATTTTATTCAACGAAACAACAAGAAACAATAAACAACCTATTCACAGTGATATCTCAAAATTTTGCAAATACAGTTGAACACAACTGCTCTCCATCTCACATATTAACACATCAGTTTGCGTTCACTTCCTTATTTTTTCCAGTGTTACTGTTAAACGCTTTTTTTCCATGCCAACCCTCTGCAATATGTTCGTGCTAAAGTAATCTGTTTAATTCCTTTGCCTGTCGCTTAACGAACTTTTTCGAAGATAATTGTAAAAAACAAAACAAACATTGAACAACGTCTTGCCACTCTAAGCCGTATGTTTGTTGTTAGTACACAATTTATATATTATCATTATGCCAATACGATACCTTTGGTTTGTTTTTTGTACTATTTGCATGTTTTGAACAATTATATAAATCATTATCCTTCGCGAAAGAAAATTCTGCTGACGATGTGAAAAATATAAATAACTTACCTTTGTATTTGTGCTTTGGTCGAATTTGTTTTGAAAGTGCAGGAGTATACGGATAAACTTTAGCAATTGTTCCTACAGCTTTTGTCCGACCTTCACGAAATACCATACGACTCCCAACAGAGAGATACTCAGGATTTTTGATGAATTTAAATGTTACCATATCACGGTCTCCTGTTCGCAACACTGTTTTTGTCATATGTGTTATGGTTGCCGTTTGGCGAACCGAGCCAATATGCACTGAAAGGACCTCAAATAAAATCTCCATTTTCAATCTGAAAATGGCAGTTTTTTGAGCTTAAAATTGCAATCCATTAAAATAACATCGTTCTCCCTTAGTTCTTCAGGCTGATTATTGAAGCTTCAAAAAGTGCTATTATATCTTCAGCACTTAAACCTTGGACGTTCGACTTAAAAAATGTTACTTTGGCGTAAAATGATAGATAGTCGAAGAAAAGGCTGAAAATATACCCATTGCTTGATAATTTACGGCAATTGTTGTCGGGTGATGAAGAATGAGTATATCAGCATCAAACTCCACAGAGGAAAATATGACCATTTTGGGAGAGAGTAATACCATTCCTTTCCGTACTTCCTTTTTACTCAACTTTCTACATCATGTGTTGAATTACGGACATTTTAATTGAAAGGTACGGTATATCACAATTTCGGAAATAAAACGCAAATTCTGTCTCGAATGTGTAATATTTTCAAAAGGTAGAAAAAAACAAGCATGTTAGTTCCAAAGAGATGCAAATTTTACCTAATGGAAAATGATGCAGTTTGGCCGCACCGTATTTTTGATACTGGCATTCGTTTTCGGTGAATAGACTTTATTGGAACTGGAATAAATTCCCCGTAAGGATTCGGTCCAATTAACATTGTATCGTTAAGCGAAATCATACCTAAAAATACCAAATGAATGTTCAATAACGTACAGCCAGCCATTAATGAAATGAAATATTTTTTATTGCAAATAAGTATGAAACTTGCAGAAGCAGCAGTCTTTTAGCAAGAAATAGTATAACTTACCAGCTACGCATGTTCCTGAGACTACAGTACCTACACCGTCCACCCAATATACATCATCTATTTGAAATTCGGCTGGACTATCCAAAGAAAATTTTCGTCGAAGTGGAATGAGATTGAAGAAGGAAGAAAGCAAGTGTAAATTAGAACCAGCAACGTTCGATATTTGAAAGATGGGACAAACCCTAAAAATGTTACTTGTTCAGATAAAAAGTTTTAACAACTGTTAAGAATGGAAACCCATGAGTTGAATTCCTTCTTTTCAAAACTTACTTTCCACCGCTAAAATTAGTGGCAGCATGAACGACATCTTCCAAAGTCTTGATCACGACTGGCAATTTCCGTGCTCCTGGACTTTTCATCAATTTATCCAAATTCTTCATTGTTTCAGACAGAACCTTCAACCATAGCAGATAGATTCGTAATACATAGTGTACATAGTGTTGTTAGAATAAAAGGAATAGGAAAGATCACAGACATTCATGAAAAACTTTGCGAATTATAAAATTGCCTGCAAAAAAAATCAATTTCATTGCTATACTGCCGCGAATACATTTCATAAACATGGAAAAGTATGTAAAGATTTTTAAAAAAAAAAATGAAAATTGAACAACATTGATGCTACCCGTTCAGGACACATATCGATTTTTGTAACAACGATAAATACCGGTACATTGAGACATAAAGCAAGCGATAGGTGCTCCTTTGTCATTCCAATAATGCCAGCATTCGCACCAATCTTAAGTTGTGAAATATTATTGTACGACACATACATAATTTTACTCCATATCATCATGCATTATTATACTTCATTTCAATAAAAACCATACTCTTATGCACTGCTAATTTTGCATTCAAAATCATCATAAAGTAAAGCAGCACTACTAAAAATAAGAAAACTAAATCATATATTACCTAACACATGACTATACGAAACACTACTTTCAACATCATTATGTCTCGAATAACTGCTAACAAATGTATTCAAAGATATTCACAACAGGGTAAAGATACGAATTCGAGTGATCATATACAACCTAACTGGTTAGGTTGTAAGGCAGAGGTAAGAGGACTCTTAAAAAAAATTTTAACCATAATAGATGTGTCCGCTCTTCATCCAAAAATACAAAAACTAGTCCAATTTTTATTCCATTTTCAAGTTTTATTATAATCTTTATTTCATTTGCAAGCTTCTTCATCTTCATTGATAATTTTAATATAATAGCCATTTTTTGATTAACTGAAACTAACGGAAACTTGCTTTAGAAAAATATAAGGTTTTCCTGCTCTACCGAAAATTCAGATGGAATAAAAATAACAGTATACCATCAACATAGTGTAATCCGGAACGTGACCAGTCATTCCAAATATTGTTGTTTTCAAATACTTTTCGTGCCCTGCCAGATCAATGAAAGTAATCACCTAAAAAGGAAAATATGTGGATAAAAAACTTCATCGGAACAAATCAGATGAGGAACCATTTTTTTAATGACGAAAATACCTTAGCGGACTTATGACAGATGGTAATCCAGTCAAGATGTCCACTGTGCGAGTCAGGTTTGTTGACAACATTACCGCTAATATCGAAACCTAGGATGTCATTCCCCACTGAAGAAGTTCGACCTGACTCGAATTCATGTTTGTGTCTGAAAGTTTCACCGTGAATGAAAACATAGTATAACTAAGTGGTAGCCAGAATTATCCTACACAACCTGATAACGAGTCACTAAAAGATTACCGGAACAATTTTTTCCGAGCTTGTCCACGGCCGTCATCCAAAACGCCGTATGTCAGTACGCCCAGTAACGTTGATTTCCCTGCGTCTACATTACCGACAACAGCTACACGTACCTGAAACCAAATACAAATTGGCCATTGTATTGGCCTGAAAGGCTGACATTATCAAAATATTGAAAGAAAAACCTCGATGAAATCATCAGGATCTACTTCCTTTCTGACAAGATGAGCACGTGTATACAGGTTGCCGTGCTGTCTGGTCACTAAACATGTAGATGCTACTCCAATCCCCTCCACAAGCGCTATGTGCTTCTTCTCTGACAATTCTAAATCATCTTTCGATAGACCTGTAACAATCCAGAAAAATTCAATTAATTGTAAACATTAGTTTGAGCCACATAGTTAAAATGATCGTTCAAACAATTCATACCTCGATTTGTACTATCTTCAGCCGAAACGCCAAGATCAATGACCGTTTCACCTTCACCGAGTAGCAACATCGACTGCACATATTCACGATATCGCTGTCTTTTAGCATGGTCTTTACTTTCTGTTAGTGACAAACCGACAAGGAAATCCTTTGTTATCGCACACTGCTCCTCTTCATCTCGTTCATCATTCTCATCTGTTAATCCAATAATAAGTGATTATTTCATACATCTTGTATCTCAAGGAATACCCGACGATCAGTATATACCCTTATATACCACAGAAGCTTACGGTAAAATTCAGAATCGCCATCATCATCATCATCATTTTCTGCGAATAAGCTTGCAGCAGCTGCAGCACTGCTCTTCATTGTATGTGGAGTACGACGACAACCTGAAATTATCAAACCATGGCATCTGCTCTTTTCATCATCTCCCTCATCAAATATTGGAATGAGTCGATATCTGTATCAGTAACAGGTCCTTGCAAGAAAACCTGTCTGAAAAGATACCTTAACGCTGTTTCCCGCCCCTTCTTCATGTTACGACAAAAAGCCAGTCCACCTCACAACCGTTGCAGCGCTAGCCTTCGAGGACCAACCCTCTAACCGAAACTTTCATCTCTCCTTCTTATTCGAGAACTCTAACAACTCTCTACGTCTCCTATATTATCATGCTATCCTTAGGTTCTGCCAATCTGTGATGTTTCTGCAATTTTCCTTCTCTCTTTGTTTGTTAGTCTCGAATGTAACGTGATCTCCGTTATTTCGTGAGTTACGAGATCGATAAGCAGTAAGAGAAAGGGAGTGAGTTTGGTTGAGGGGTCAAGCGGTTGGTTGGTGGGACGTTACTCTTACGTTGATTGTGTTAGTATTGACGACAATTGTGTCATTTAATACTGGGAATTTTAGGGGAAATGGGCACTATGACAGTTCAGTTGCTGAATAGCATAAATTTTCAAGTTGTGCATTCGTTAGTCTTTTTTTCCTGTAACGAACTTATTAACTTTATCGTTCAATTTAAATAGTGTTTTCCTTTTTTACAGAATAACGAGCAACAATGATTATGAACGAAAATCGTAGCATCGAGGATGAGTTGGCTCTGTTAGTTTGCTCGCAGTTGTACTCCTCAATATGAGGCACACCATAGTAATGATTGGTGGTGCTTGTTCTCTTTTAACTAGAACATTTTCTTCTTTATTCAACTAGTACTTTCAAAAAAGGAAGTGCAAATTTCTCATGAATTATTTTATACAGCAGGTGTTAACACATATGCATTGTTGGGTTCTAAGATACTTCCTAGCAATAGACCTGTGCATTACTTACTGTTTTTTTCTTCAGATTTGAAAAGGAAATATCATCTGTCGATTCACATACTCGTGCAGCAAATATTCTTGTAACAAATGCACTCACAACTCAAGCTGATGTTTTGCAAACGTTTCCAAATGCAGCAGTTTCTCCTGTCCTCAATAATATTTCAACACATCCATCAGTGCAACCAACCATTGGTCCCACTATTCGACCCGAACCAAGGCCGTTTATGGGTCCTTTTATCAGCAGTTCAGTAATATCGAATTCTACAAGTCCAACAGTGCGTCCAACACCGCCACCGTAAGTTTACTACTACTCGTACTTATGCCATATATTATAACTTTATTGAGTAACTTTTTAATTTATTCAGACCAGCATATTCTATTCAGATAACTTCCATTTTGCAGCTTTTTACCTCATGTAATGATGCGTCAAGGTTTTGTTCCCCAGACAGATATATCCATGCGATTCATACCACCTCAGGTAAAACTATAAACCAATTATTTCACAATAATTATTGCACACCTTAATGTTACCTTTTAAATTTCAGCTTCGATTGCCATTAGTTGGTTTTATACGACCAGTACACATGCCGCCTCAACCAACTGTTCTTGAATCGGGTCCTAGTTTGTACGAGGATGCAGTGAAGAAAGATGATACCAAAGATCGAACGAAAGATAGGGAGATTGGAACGAGCTCATTGAAAACTCAGGTTATCGAATTGTACAAATTCATTTTACCTTATACTGTGACCTGATTATTTAGCACATTAAACGTAATATTTGATTACTCTCACCATTTTTAAAGAATATTTTTTTTAAAATTATTGTTGTAAAAGTTAAAGGATATACTATCTATCTCTCATATGCTTCTCAAGCTGTGCCATACTTGGGAGTTAACGATGTTCTTTTTTAGGTGCTAACATCCGACCTAGAAGCCATTGCACAGAAAATTCATTCCGAATCAACCCATCGTTCCACGTATATTGGACAAGTTATGCGTGGTGAGAAAAGGATGAAACGATTTTTGCGTTGCGGTGGTGGACAGGTAATAAAGATTTAAGATAAATGATGGTTTTTTTTTAGATTTTATATTTTCATATTCAAGGAAGCCAGTCCATGTTTTGCTTTGTTAAGATATAGTAGATTTCTCAATTGATATTTAATCTTTATGTTTTAGGTTTGGGAAGATAAGTCGTTGGCAGAGTGGGACCCAAATGATTTTCGCATTTTTTGTGGTGATCTGGGAAATGAAGTATCAGACGAATTATTAGCAAAGGCCTTTCGTAAATACCCTAGCTTCCAAAAAGCTAAAGTCATTCGAGAAGCTAGAACTAATAAATCAAAAGGCTATGGATTTGTTTCCTTTAAGCATCAGGATGTTAGCTGTTTTGAATCATTTATTTTTCAAACTTCCGGATCAGCTGCTGCCGACCTAACTTTAATCTTCCAAGATTCGAATTTTGACAGGATTTTAAGGTTATTTTCTTTTAGGACTTCGTTCGTGCTTGTCGTGAAATGGATGGGAAGTATGTTGGGAACAGGCCAATAAAGCTGAGGAAAAGCAATTGGAAAGATCGAAATATGGATATAGTTAAGAAAAAGAAAAAACAGAAACAAAAACTTGGTTTGGCGTAGATTTTTTTTATAACTCTCCACATTTTTTTCTTATGTTATTTAAAATACAGAGGTAATGCCCATGTGTTATATGGAATAATAATTTCATGGCATGACATTATGCTTGTGTTTGATGCATCCATTTTCTTATCAACAATTAAACTGTCCTTGCATGTGTAAGGATGTTTCATTACTTACTGTACAGTAATTGAATTCGAAATAATTCAATTTTTACTACGATCGATTCTCTGATTATTTCTAGTCACTGTTAGGAAATAATGAGGTTATTCATTACTCTCTTCTAGTAATTGCAATATCAGCTACATTTTCCGCTGTTGTTGCAGATATGCTTGTGTATAGAGGCCTTCACACGACCACTGTTAAAGATTTTTAAAAAAGATCCGTTGGTGCGATGTTTTGTTTTGTATGTCTACAGTTTTTTTCCTGATGTGTTTGAGTGGAATGCAGTGTATTGCATTTTGATTTTAATAGTGCATATAACAATGTACTTATTGCTTCATAAGAATAGTTGCGGAAAAGGAAATATGATTTCTTCTCTAAGATTACGGTGGGAGGTATTAGACATAAAGGTAAAGAACATCTGCAACTTGATATTTTTTTAGCTGAATTGACGTGAGAAAAATTGATATTTAATGGTACATAGACAAAGTTGATTGGTTGACAGAGATGTTATATGGTTATGTTACATGAATGAGTCAATGTGGTTTAAGGTTTTGTTTTTCTGCTTTTGTAAGGGTACACTGATATGAAGTTCGACGAAGTATTTTAATTGTCTGTAAAATGTTAATGATACTGATTGGAAGAATAAAATGATGAAAATGAGCACATAGCTTTGTGAAGCTGTAACAGCCAATTCTGGAAAGCAAAATGTGGTGGAAGGGGCCATACAATGCGTGAATTTTTCGTTAATTACTATGAAATCTTTGTATAGTGCGTAAAACTTTGCTTATTCTTTGTAGCACAAGCTCTCTTAATATGATGATGGTGTACCTTTTAATTGATATGAGACCGAGCTCAAATCTGTTCAGCTCTTACAATATTTCAAACTAAAGAGACCCTCAGTTTCTACGTTCGTAAAATATTGCAACGAATATTCATATTTCTGCAATCCATTAAAAATCATTACTGTAAGAAATAAAACGTAATCACATGCAAACTAAAAATTGTGTTAGCTAATTTCTAGTTTCATCTTCAGTGATTTTATATCATCCAAGAATCACACAGTGTGTATTTTATGTGTTTGTGTTTTTGCGAACTATAAAAGGGAAAAAAAGACATTCTGAAAAAGTGAGCACTTGCAACGAACTAGAATAATAGAAGGAATTCTTGTTATCACCGCTTCAATTCGTTTGTGTGCATGTTTGTTTTTCGTTATTAGAGCTGGACAGAAACGATATTATGCGCAAAAAAAGTGGAAAACAGTTCAGACTCAGCACTTGTTATTTAATGGGGTATTTCGAATGCAGGAGTGACTTGTTCAAATTTGTGTAAAGATTTGAATCGAAAAGGTGAGCGATTTCAAAATTTATGGAACTGTCTTCTGAAGTATTCTAAGTTGTCGAATTGGTTTGATAATTTAAAAAGGAAGAGGGATGATAGAAGTGAAGCGCTATTGATGTCAAGTCGGAATTGAAAAGCCTTGCCACTGATTGTTCCATTTCACAATTTTTCAAATGCTTGGAAAAAAACTTCCAGATATGAATTTCTATATTAAATGGAGCTGCAAGCATTCAAATGGTTGACTCTTTTGAGTGAAATGGAGTGAAATAGCAATGTTTTTTGAGTAGATTTTTAAAGGAAAATAAACCTTTATGAAATTCATAACTGATGTATGATGCCAGGGTTGAAGATATTCCTAATAAATGTTGGATAATTTGAACTTAATTTATGTAGATCAGAGATGGTATGAGAAAAATAGTGAAGGTTAGATGAGATAAAAATAAATGAGTATGTATTTCTACTTTAATTCATTATAAACAAGTTAATTTGTTTGAAATGAAAATTACATGAAATTTTCATTGAATTTTTCAGTTATCTTTCAAATAGATCTAAGTAAAAGAATGAAGTTTAACACCAAACAAAATGATTAATTCACCTGCAAATTTTGTTACAATATTATAGGTAACCTTGGCAACCTCTTCACTAACAGCGTTTTTGAAGAGATCCATGTAAAAGTTAAACTTATCAATTGTTCATGTGTGCATGTATGTGTGTGGTGTGTGTGTGTATGTATGTGTATTCATTCTTTAATTCCACCTTATACTGAAGTGCTTGATAAAATTATATTTTGAGTAAATATATTTCTATAAACTTTAGAAAGAGAGATATAAGGCATTCCTATAGGAACTACAAATTATTACCTCTTATTCTCATAGCATATCTCTATTGTTGTTCATACTTCTTACTAATAATCCCTGTCCAGCAACATCTTTCCTAGCAGAAGAAATTAATTTTTGATATTTTGATAAAGTTGTTGTTCGTGGTACTTGTTATTTTTTTTATATTGCCAACTGTTTTTTTTGTTTATAAGAGCGATTTTATATTCATTAAGTAGTTGCAACTTTTTGAAAGGAAATAAATCGAAATTGAAATCAGTATTAGATGTGAGATTGATTGAAAGGAAAAGTTTCAGCAAGTAAATACATTTACATTCTGTTCTCTAAAAAATATACTACAAATTTGGTTGCGAAATTTAAATAATAATAGAATTACCAGGAAATGAGCTACAAATTCTATCGCGGAAGTTTCCTTTGGACGAACAGGAAACGCATTGGTAAGTTGTAGTTAAATCGGTGACAATTATATTATTTTGGATAATGACCTAATTAATTTCTCTATTTAAATTTACAATTTCAATGCCTAGAGACGTTTATTCTCAATCGTCTGCACTTCTCCGTTCAGTCAACCAACATATCTCACCAATGAGAGCTCAGCCCATTTTCCTCTCCCTCATTCTCTCACAAATTCATCAAACTTTCACTTTTTTTAAGATCATTTGTAGAAACGATAATTACTGAAAAAGCAACACATAGAATGAGTTGTGTTGCTAGTGCAACAAGAATGATGCTCAGACTTCAATAACAAAATGATCATCAGTTATGAACCGTTCAAATACATTGTACAAACAATTATCAATTAATTGTCCACAACTATTTATCACTATGTTAATAGAGAGTTAATGATTTTAAACTTAAATTCCTGTAATCACAGTTCGTTGTTATGAATTTCTTAAAGAGATATCAAGAATGTGAGATAAATCGTCACACCCTACTCAACTGTTCTTATTCCTCTTTTTTAATGAGGTTTTCAGGCCATACTTTTCACAGTCATTTTGAATGATAACATAATGTCATGTGGTAACAATAAAAAGAAACTATTTGAAACCAATTGCTTTTCCACCAAACTTTCTTAAATCTGCTGGTACGAAAACATATACTGTTAGTGCTTATTAAGATGGTAAAATAGAATAAGTGAAACTACTACAATTACTCCTCATTAATGCATTGGTTTGATTTTTTTTTCAATGTTAACTTTGTTTCAGATATTTTTTTTTGCGAATACTTTTAAGCAAAAATGTGGAAAGATAAAAAGATGCATTTCTCTTTTGCATTCAGGACAACTGACGTATGTATCCTCCTAATGGTTCGAACATACACATGGAATCCTTCAACTCAGTCCAGTTTAAAAATTATTGGCAATTTTAATAATGAAGAGGAAAAGATAGGAACCAATTTGTTTCCAACTGCACCAACGAATTTATTATATTCCACTCAATGCTTTTCAAATAGTCCAATTTATAAGCTGAATTATAAGAACAGCGAGGTAACGAACACATTTGCCACTGTTTCCAACGATGGTACTCAAAACGATGCAACAACTACTTCTTCAACAGTTTCATCTGCTGAAAACAGTCATATTCAATGCCCAATGCATCTGCTATACTCTCAAACAACTTCATTACGACAACCTGATCATCAACCTTATCCATTCTGTTATCCTATTTCGCATGATTTCCCGAGCAACTCCTGCCACTGTAGATCACACCTCTTTCCATGTCAAGTAACAGCACCAGTTATGCCTGAGCAAACAGCAAATCTTAAGCCCATAGATCTATGGTATCTTAGGCCTGTCCAAATTGGTAATAAGATTTATTATGAACCGGTGAACAGTAGTTCTGAACTTCATAGCAGTCCAGGATCAATTGTATCTCATACAGTTACGCCCGTCAATTTGATATCAATTCCAAACAATGCTCAACCTCAAAACGCAAGTCTTTTTCATCACTGTAACAATACCTAATAAAATCGTATCGTATAGTATATGTACAATTTCATAGTAACTTAAGTTTTTGCTATTAAAATTAAAACGCATCCAAATTTGTTTGTGATTTCCAATTTATAGTAAAATTTTTAGAGCAAATCAGCTATAATAAAATATTTATCTTTTAGAGTAACCTGTCTTATTTACCAAGTGCTACTACTACCCCAGTGCTTGTTGACAGCATTAATGGACAAAATAAATTTCCGCATTCCGAAGTAGCTAGTATTAATCACTCGATGACTTCTAGGTAAATGTTAAAATATACCCAACGATATAGCCTTTGTTTGCAACTCCGAAACAGAATTTTTATTACTTTTTCAGTTATTATTATTGCTAAAAATGATGAAATTATAGCGGTTGACGTGAAAACTTATGCCAATCAAAAACTACTTTGCTTTATTTCTGTGTTTAAGAAATTTTCCACTCCCAGGCTTGGTCCTTTCAACAACAATGGTTCATTAGATCTATCATCGACTTTTGGTACTCCTCAACCAAACAGTGAAATTCGCGGAACTTCTCCTTGGCAAACGCCTCTGCTGGTAACAAGAAAAAGCCTTATCATTAATAGGGTTTCGTACCACCCAACTGTTCAACTTATAATTTAATTAATGTTTATTGATGTAATTAAATACTTTGATGTGCTAAATACCAAAATAGTGGTTGTCTGAGTTATATTCTTTGTACAGCTGAACAGCTTTTTTCTCTTTTTTTAAATCCTTTTTAGTTTAATTGAATGTGATGATGTGAAGACACACATAAACACTCAAGATCAGAGTGAAAAGTAGAGATCGATTTCAGGAGACGAACAAAACTTCATGTGCTTCCGCTTTCCAAAATTCACAGTGCAACGCTTCTTCTAGTTATCGACGTCAGTTAAACTATTTCTTTGCCAATTCAGCGCAAAATAACGAAATATTTTCTGATCTTCATATTCGGGAAAATTACTACCTACAAAAACTTTATTTTGTTGTCTAACAGCAGAAAAGAATATGCCTTTTCTCAGAATGTCAGGAAAATTCAAACATTGAAAATCGTTCCTTTTCAAATTATCAAAATAATTAGGTTAGTAAATTAGTCATGTAACAAACCTTCAGTAAATGGTTGTTCGGGTCAGCATTCTTCGTCACATACGATAACACCTGCAGTACAAGATCAATGCTATCGGAAAGTAACTGCTATTGATTCAGCGGAACAATATAAACGTGACTTGCAATTACAAATTGAGCAGAATCGACGTCGTAGAGAGGAAGAACGGAAACGTGAACTTGAAATAGAAAGAAAAGAAATGATAAAGTAAGCTTATACATAGGTAGGAATATTCGTATTCAATTTGTTGCTGGTGTGCTGTTTTCATTGAGAGAGTAGCTGTAGTTGATTTTAAATTTGGAATCTTTTTTAAGCAATTTTTACAGATTCGAGGAGTATCGACGAAAAGCACAACAAGAGATTGAAGAAGAAGAACGCAAGGAAAAAGAAAAAATATTAGCAGCACAACGTAGAGCAGCTCGAATGAGAGCCTTACAGGAAGAAGCGGCATTAAAGGCCCATCGTGAAGCAGAGAATCGTACAGAGCGTAATGTCTATTGCAGTAGCGGTACGTATAGCTATTATTATATTGATTCAATTGTATCGACGATAGGGTTAGTGGTGTTTCTGGTATGTACTTATATGACTTAGACACTGAAAGTACTTTCGAAGATACAAGCTTATTGTTTTCGGAAGACACGAGGACGGTGGAAGAACAAACATCTTCAACAGCTCAACCAAATCACGTGGAATGGTGGGAAAAGAAAAAAGAAAACGTGAATGATAACACACAAAAACCAGTTCATTCACCAACCATTCCTACTCTTCGGTTTGTTTTTGCATGCCTGTCATTCTTGAATTAGCTCGCACTGTATCGGCTCTTGTTATGCAAGTGTTATTTCAATCTTAAATGTGAAATGTTTTATTTACTTTCGAAAATATCAGAATCCTTGTTGGTATCAGTGATGTTTAATGTCGAGTGCATCTACTTCTCAAAAATCTTTCAGGAATAAGAACGGAGCTTCTGCTGATCTTTCACGGAATGCAGCCTTTGAGATATCAGTGAATAACGCAAGTGCATCTAGCTGTGTCCCGTACGAGCCAACTAATGAATTGCATTCATCATCAAGGTACGTCTATAATGAATAAATTACAAAAGAATATTTTTTTACTGTGTTTTAACTTTCTGAAATTCGACTTAAATATTTCATTGTAATAAAAAAAGTGTAACAATTGAAAGTATCAAGCTGGTGAGAGTTAGAAAGCTTCAGACGACTGAAAATGGTACTTTCTAGTACTGATCGGTCAGGGCATAAGATCAGGAGATGGTTTAGTGGTCATAACTTACAGATTTACTGTATGATTCTATGATATTCTCCGAATCATTTTCTAAGATAGTCATATCAAATAATGCAGATTAAGTCGACGCTGTTGTCATTCATCCCCGACTTCAAGACGGAGCAATGGTTTGGATTCAGTAGGACTTTATCGGAGAAGCTCTCACACTAACCACCAAGATCAGTCATCATTGAGCAGTTTGCGGTGAGGAATTTTACCGATTATTTATTTTTCAAAAAGTAGCTGGCCATCTTTATCACTGTTGAAGCAGGAAATACTTGTCATTGCATAAAGGAAAGGATGGATGTGAAAGACTTATGAACAATAAAAAATCATATTTAATTAGCCCCAAAAAAAATTATCAAAATAGAAGGAGTGAGACATTCTATCGTTGCATACCTTAACCAACTTTGACACTGATTTTTTGAAAAAAAAAACGAATTTTACAGCAAAAATAGCGAAAGCGAACTGAAGTGCGAGACACGAAGTTCACGTGCTTTGTAAATCAACGTCTTGCAGAAGGTGAAACGTTTCAATCGATTGACTAAAAATTAAGGAGAAATGAAGCGAGCTATAATTTTACAGATTTTTACAGAATACTTTTGCTTTAAATAATAAATCACATTTCGCATAAAGTGTAGAAATTCAGCACTTGCTTATCCTATCAGATGGAAAAATCATAGTTAAAAGTTTGAAATGGAATTTCAAATTCCATTTCAAACTTTTAACTATGATTTTCCTACGAGACATGCATTTTTCTCAGCAATCAGGAAGGTGTAATCTTCTCTCCAAGCAAAACCTTATTCCGATGGCTGATTTTCCCCCTTTTCACTCGCTAAACAAATTTTTTGAATCGCTGAATTTGAAATGGAAACAATGGAATTTTAATTTTTCAACTTAAATCACCGTACAGATTGTCTATTCAATTTGAGCAGCCAGTAGATATCGATTAGTTTTTCAATATTAACTAGAAGTATGATTGCTATAAGGAAGATTAAATGCTTTTGTTTTTATCCAACTACTTCATCAGCAGCAAATTTTAATAATTCATGGGATAGTATCTAAATTAGTGGCTTATTGAACTAAAGTGAGAATGAAGAATATGGTGATATAAATTGTTTTGTTTGTTTTTAAATCGGTTATTGTTTCTTTTATGTATACGTAAACAATAAGTTTCCTCCCGTTCCACGTTTTATAGATGGGATATCAATCAGACATTTCATGGATCCTTGTATGCAGCAAGGACTACAATGCTACTTGTATCTCTCTTAATTCCGACCGATCAAGGATTCATTTTCTACATATGACAATTTGTCTACATTTAATACTTATTTATCGTTATAATCTTTTAATCTTTCGCATTTCACGTGGTGAATATTGCTATACGAATGCATTTATTGGTGTACAGTAGAAGGAACATTATAATTTCAAGCTGGTCGGATGGTTTAGAGATACTCCCAGATAGTTTTTATTGTCACATTGTAATTTTCTCTCTTTCTTGGATGAAATAATCAAATTATAGGTGCACTAAATTAAAAAAGGAATTCTGTTTTGTTAACATTAAGTGTTAAAAAGCTTTAACATACTGGGAATATGTTGTATTTTATTTTGAAAAAAAAGATGTATAATGGAAACTTGCAAAATAAACTTTTGATTAAATCCATTTCATCTAATGCAATCTTCACCCTCACTTTAGTCTAGCTGCAATTCGAAGAACTGCCAAATCCTTCTGATATGCAATGTTTGCATTACGCGGCTGTGTTTCGCGCTTAGCCCGGCGTTTGAAATTCTAGTTCCTCTTTAGGCGCGCATATTTCTTTGAGCCTCATGGAGTATTTGATAGTGTGGTGGATTTGTAAGGGCTATTCCTCGATAATATGGTGGTACTTTACCCTATAGGGTATATGTTCTGCGTATGCTGCGTCGCCTTTTCAGCGTTCACTATTCATGGTGCGGGTGGTTTTTTCCGTAATTTTTCGACGTTAGTCACTCTCATCTATTTGTGCTTTTCCACATCACTCATTGACGGAACATTTGTACAATTAAGTAAAGAAATGCCCTATTGATGCGTGCGCACCTAATTAGTGTTTCCTTTTCTAATTCTGTGGATGTCTACTATACTGTTACGATGATTATCTGCCGACAAAAATGACTATGCGGAGTAAAAACTAGTCATAATGCATAATACAAGACGTATAAAGTTCTGTTTCAGGTGTAGGATGACGGATTTTGCTCCATTAGCAAAACAATTAAAAGAAATATGTAATAGAGAAGGAACTCCAACAACTGTACGTTAATATTTAGTTTTGCCTTATCTTAAGTTAGACGCTTTGTTATGTTTTGTGAAATCATTACTAAAAATGACAATAATATGGTGATAAACAACACGAAACGTTAAGGTTGATTGGCAAGTAGTGTATCGTATTTTGGAAAACGAAGCATTCCTTGATGCCTTACAGACTAATGGTCACATGTTCGGTTTTGATCATAATCAATTTTTGAAAAAGTTAGGAAGCTACGCAATGGAGGTAATGCTCCTTCCCTTTTACACTTCACTGATCTGTAGTTTTAAAAAATACCACACAATTATATAGGTACAGTTGTTTGTAATCAAAGGATTACAGTTGCAGAATAAATTGTAAAGATTATTTCTCTTTATTTTTAAGTTATCAGTCAAATCATGAGAAAATTAACAGCATGTAATACATATGCCGAGTCTAGGTAAAATCCACAGCTTCTTTTTGCTATAGTTTCTTTGCTCAAATTTAATTAATGAATAGGAAATGGAACAAAATTGTTTTGCCACAACAACGAAGAAATTCAATCAACGAGCATTTGAAGCTTTCAAAACTGCTCTGTGGCATTTTGTTAAGAACACTGGTAGGTGTGCAGTTCTGTATTTAGTGCTGTAAGACACTTCACACACTTTTTTTACACCTTACCAACATTACTGGTATATGAGCAATAACTATCATTTTCCACCATATTCATGAAAATCACTCAAGACCATATGGATTTACAGACACTCTTGATACAGTTACACTCATGGAGCATTTACTCAGTCTTTTTGGTTTTATACTGCCAAAAACACAGCAAATTATGGACGATGTGCTTGCTCTTTCACACCGCAACTTCGCTGCAGACATAACTGCATTATTAGCAGTGCTATTGGAAAAGAAGTCGATTTTGATTTTGAAACCTCATCATTGTTACGGTTAGGATGAAGTGTTCACAAGGAAAAACTCCTCTTTAGTTTCTATTTATTTTACATTCAAATCTAGTGCCTTCCTGTAGGCTTGTGGACAAGTTACATGCAGTTCTGTCTATGCTACATTGATATGCGTAATTACAATTGTATTCTACGTACTTGTACTTGGATGCTTTTGCAAATAGCTCGTACTGTCAAATATTGTGGCCTCATGTTGCTTGTGGAGGAGATGACTGGGAAAACCATAGAGCTGCTGAAAAAGTATTTGTAAGTTGTTCTTATAAGCTAAAAATCTATTTAATTTTGATTTTTTTTCCTCTCAGATTAGCTTAATGTAATTTCTTATTCCAAAAAAAATGTTCAATGCTGATAGTTTGAATTGCAAGAGTATCTTTTGATCATCAGTTGCTGATGGATCAAAATACTAATCTTGGGGGTATACTTAATTTCTTTTCAGGCTTAACTGTCATATGGGTTATAAAACGTTTTATGACGATTTATATGTCAATCTTTTACGCATTTTCAATGAGCTTTTATTTGAATTTGGAGCTAAAAACTGGAATTTTATGAGCACGGTATGTGGCTACTGAATTATTTTATTGTTCGTTAAGTTACAAATTTCCAGTTTTGATGTATTTTGTATTGAAGCTATGTTGGGAACTTTCTGACTTAATTGGTCAAGCATGGGCTGGCACTATATCTTTGTGGCAGTCACGGAAATTTGCTGATGAGTTTATATCGTCATTGAATGAGGTGAGCACTACAAATATGAGCTTGTGCTCAATGATTTTCAGCAGTTGATAATTTAATAGCTGACCAGTATGGTGGACAATTAGGATGTAGCAATCATGCTAATTCAATAATTGGCAACTCATATAATGATCATATATGGTAGACGTCTTAATTTGAACTGTTTTATCTTTCCGAATAATGACTTAACTTTATCATATTTATTTTATAGCAGTCCAAATTCATTGAAGCTACATTCATAGTACATCACCCGGATTGCGTTCCTGGTTCTCCACTGTTGTCGATTTCCAGAGCTTTATTGAATCTTATTATGGATGCAGCTGTTAACTGTATGAATGGGTTATCGGTACTTCAGAATAGTACATATCGGTAATTTTTCCGATTTGTATTATCACAATATTATAAAAATTGTTAAAAACGGAATCTTTCAATTTTTGTCTCTGTTATCACACTGGTTTAGCTAATTTTTGGATGAAGGAAAAATATGTTTTGTCTTTTTATGTTTGATTTTGCTGCAGAATGGGACAAATACAGCTGTTACCAGATGAAGTTGTAAGTTTGGTAGCCAGGACATTTACTCTTGATATCGTGCAGAACACTAATCATTTTGATGCTGGCAATCTCTTATTTGCACGAATCCAAGAGAAGGATGAACGATGGTTTGTTCATGTTTTAACAATATTTGCCTTTTACTACATCCGACAAAGTCTCATTCTTATTTGATATTGAAGTGGTTATAAATTCCTCGTTTGAAATTAAATAGAAATTAGATCTTGTTGCAACAGTTTGGTTTACCGTAACTGATGACAATTTCTACATTTTTGCATTGACGATTGACTTTGCTTCTAGGTGCCAGTTAATTGAAAAACTTTCTGTTCGGTGGAGCCACCGTTTGCCACTCCAGGTGAAAAAGGAACTTTTTGTGCATATTATTCAATTATCGAATGCAGTGAACAGGTCACAAAATTGTTTGGCTTCTGAGTTTGTTTTGTGAGATGTTGTTAAATTAGCTGTGAAAATTTTGGTCATATTCTATTGCATTCTACAAATGTCATATAAAATATAGGAACTTGGAACTGACAACACTTCGCGTTTTTTCAGAAAGTTTAGTTAATTAATTTTAGAGAAGGATTACTGATATGGTATTTGAGAGCTATAACATCTATGGCAGAGTCATGTGTTATGGAACTATTTGAAGAGGAGCATTGTGCGTATCTGTGGAAATTTACGCTTTCACTATTACAGTCACAATCTCAAAGTGTTTCAGAATTAGCAGTCCGTTTGCTTCATAAAATAATAATTCCTTGTATGTGATTTTGATGTGTGGATAATTTTATTATATCTGGTTCAGCAATAGAAGTTACTTGTAAATCTTATTTCAAATTGCAGGTGCGAAGAGGTTAGAACTTAAGGGTACCGATGTGACGAAAATCATCTGGGACAACATAAGTCGCTTGAATATATGCACAGCTGAAGTTGCTCGTCTTTTGGCTCATGTGTTAAGTAATTTCGAATTCGATGAACACTTTGAAATCCAGTATATCTCTTTTTCACTTTTCAATTTCAATTAATATCAGTTGTTTCGGGAAATAGTTGTTATTCAGTCAGTATTTTACGTGACTTTTTGACGAACATTTAGTGTTTAAATCAGGCATGCTGATGAAACTGCAGTCAAAGGATGGACTTTTCGGTGTGCAGCATTGAAGTTTATCTTGAAGACTTTAGCGAAACCAACAAATATTCCAATAAATGCAGTTTTAGAAATACTGTGTTTTAAACCAGATTTCCAGAATGAGTCGGTCGAAACAGGTAAAATCTATTTAGAATGCAATGCCAAGATGTAGTTGATTTATGAAGGGATTCGAATTTTTCCATGCGAGGTTTCTTGATTTATTCTGAAGAAAAATTTTTTTAGTGATTCAGATGGAGCCATGTTAACTTGTTAGAGTTTAGAAACAAAGATGTGGGAAAGTTGTGTTGATTAACAAGGAATATAATATAGAATCAAACTGCAGATATTAGCAAGTTAGAGAAGTGTCTTATGAGTCTGTTTGGAATTCCTGTTTCCAAAAAACCATGTCGAGCTATTGTAAAAAAGTATTTTATCCGAGAATTGATGGATTTTGTTGGCATTAGTCTTATGGAATTATGGAGAAATATAAAGCTGGAAATTGCAGATCCGGAAACACCTCGTAAGTTTAGCTGTTGGTTATACTTGAAAAGTAGATTGATACGAACTGAATTTTCTATTGTAACTCCCAATGATAAGGTTTCTCATCGGTCTATGTAACTAAAATTTGGAGATTCCTAACAATAATTTTTTAGGAAAGGCATTGCAGCTTGTGAATGAAGTTCCTGCAAAAATGTTTGATTTACTTTTAACTTTCTTATCGCTTTGAGCTTGTTATATTGCTAAATTTGACAGCAGTTCTGCAATACAGAAGCAAAGGAAGGTTTGTGTAGATGTAGAAGTTTCGCTTGGTTTGTTATTAGTTGCATCCTAATGTTACGTATCAGCACGATTTTTTTTTCTTTACGTTAACCTATTCAGAACAAGATAAAATCAACTTATTTCTCGCAGTGCAAAACCTATTTTGTCATCTTCACAGCCATGGTGCGGAGTGTGATTCTATATTAAGTGTGCTGGAGGTATTCGTTTCAGCTTCTCTTGTTTCGATTTCCTGTTTAAAATTATTGGTTTAAATTTGTATATTGGGGCTTCGTTTGTTCTTATGTGTAATCGGTAAGTCATCTAGGTTATGTTTTCGGACCTTCCACAAATTATCCGCAACGATAAACTGCCTGGTGTTGATGAGTGGCTATTGGCATTAGGAACTGAAGGTAGCTGGCAAGCAGCAGACGAAAGATTAAGAAATATTGTTTGTCTGGGGCTAAAAGAAATGACATTACAGCAACTGAATGACTTTAAATGTAAATTTGCTAGCAAAGAGGTAATTTTTAAAATTTAAAGTCCTGCCACTTATGATTTTTATTTTCTTTGTTTGGCGTTGTGTTTTCTTCACTAATAGTGACATAGTTATGCAGTGTTCAAAAATTTTAAAGATGATACAATTTGCAAAAATTTCTGAACTTCTACGATTCCGGTCTAGGATTGGAAGAAAGTAGTGTCAAGTAGAATTGATGTGGCATCTAAAATTGTGTCGAACCATGTTCATGAAGCAATTCACAACTGCAGTTCATTCCGTGAAGCAGTATTTACTATTGAACCATTTATCCAACGTGGTACTGTAGCGGAAAAGCGAAAATTCATAACTTCGTTACGGTTAGATTTTCTATTTACAAAGATACAAAGTTAGGTTCTATTTCTGTTCATTCTTACATGAACCTTATTTATGTTTAGTACACTTTTTTATCTATCTCCCACTTCTCATCATGGGCTTAGTTGGTTAATATTTTTCCGGGACGCTAACATTTGTGAGGTTCCAGCACCTTTGCGTTGACAGTTACATTGCAAGGTGGAGAAGATACATGGGAAATGAATGTGAATGAACTTATTATTGCGGAGATGATCCTTACATATCTCCCGGTAAGAGATTATTGCTACCTAATTTCATTTGAATTTTCAAAATTCTCAAACTTTTCAATGTATGCGATACTTTTGAATCAATATGGATTTAGATGGAAGAATGGAAGCTCTGCGGTGTTTTATTCCATAATTTGTCTACTATATACAAGTGTTTACATTGCTCATTTTGGTTGGATCAAGCAGATTTAGCAAAATTTGCGGTAGAAGCTGATCTGCCAGATGAATTTCGTGCTAACGTTATCAAAAACATATATATGCCCCCATTAAAACACAAAATTCATCTCAAAATATTAGCGTTTCTCATCAACATGGGAACATCATACTTGTATAAGGTATTTGAAGCTATTATTGTTACTTCTCAAACATTGTTTTACACATTGTCTTTCTACAGAAATTATCAAGTCAGTTATGTTCCTATGATAGGACGAAGTACCTTCAACAAGCGTTTTTGTTGGTTTTGATTTCTCATTAGATAAATGATTTCATCGATTTTTAGCAACTGATAAGGATTTTCCCAATATTCGATGCAGTAATCAATTTGTTTCTGGAAGCAGCCACTGTTTGTTATACAGTGCAGCCTACATCAAGTAACAGTTTTCTACCGGCAAATGAGTTGAAGTAAGTTGATACTGCTTCATACACTATGGGTGAGGACAATATTTGATCCAGTTTTCTTTGCAGGAAATTTGAAGTCACGCAGAAGATTTCTGCTCACAGACAGTCATTTGAACGTTACATAAACGGCGAAGAAATGAATAATTCACATATAATATATCTGGATATACTTTTTCTTGCTCAAGAGAAAATGTTGGTCATGATTTATATCACTGTAAATTTTGTTTATAAAAGATCTTAGAACATTACTCTAGACGAATCTTCGAAATTCGACTAGACCCAATTTGACTAATCTTGAAATTTGACTAGACGAGTATTTTATCCTCTTTAACAAATTGTGTAAGGCTTTTATAGGAAGAAGTTTCAGGCTGAACAAATTGTTCGATCGATCAGATTTCAAAAAATCATTTGCTACCGCCATAACAATGAATCTATGTAGTTTTTTTGTAAGGTTACGAAGATTGCTGCGGTATTGTCGATTATTGGGATATGAATTTCTGATTTTTCGAGCCCTGAAAAATTTCTTGAAATGTGATTTAAGTGCGTGCGACATTTTAGTGAAATTGTTTATCATTGAGAATTGTGCAACACTTTGTGCACTAGCTGCGAGAAGTTGCTTGGCGAGTGCATGGTAACAAATTAAAAATTTTCAAAGTGATTGTGCTCTAATGTTTTATTATAATTATTACACAACAGTAGGAATTTCGTATAATTTGGTGTGGCTATCCTTTTAAGAATTCGGTTTAGTTAAGTGAGTTTACCTTTCTCAGATGAATTTATGTGTTGGCATATCTTTGTAGGAAATTTTCATTTCTCTGTGAAATTTATTCTAACATTTTTCCCAGGACTGATAATATCTCTTGCTTACTGGAGAGCTGGTTCAGTCTTTACGACTTACTGTTGGAATTACACCATGATTTAGCAATGAAAAAAGCATATTATGTTTTCGACGCCTTCATGGATAATCCCTGTTGTAGAGAAAAAATTATGGCACGAATTAACATGGGAAATTTTGAGAAAGATCAATTCCAAGTTGAACATTTGCTTGAGGTCATTTTTCATCAGTTATCATCAAGTGATGGTGTAAATTATTTAACTATTCCTTTCGATAGCATTTGATTGGAGTTAGTTATTTAGGAATCGTCCGGTCGTTACAATTTCTTACTTTGCAAAACATATTGGAACTGGCTGTATGAGAATTTTGGCAAATTAGTTGTTAAAGGTAAGCTATATTTTTGCAATTCATGTACATGTTATTAAAATCAATGACCATTATATTTATGATTTGTTTCATAGATTCGCCACAAATGCTGGGTCAGATACTACAAGTTTGGTTTAAATACCCCACTTTGCGAAAGTTTATTGCTACATGTTTAACTCGTTTCGATGCTATTCATATGGGCTCTTATTATTATATATTTCCGATGAATGTGAAGTTTGAGGAATTGATTGCATTGTCTTTGGTTGAAATATTTTTCAACCCTTTGTAAGTTTAGAAGTTTTGTTATTGAATTTAAGTATTTCTAAGTCTAAAACCACTTTGTAACCTTCGGACGAAATAATTTTTTAGCGAGTTATACCCGTGTGAAGTCTACTGGTGCGTACGTGAGATCCTATCGAACTCTGCTTTTAACATGTATGTAAATAAATCATTTAGCGACCGTAACGATCAGCAAACAGTTTTTGAAGAAGATCCGGTGAGTAGTTTTTTGTCACAAGACAGGTTTTTAATCGTGGGATCTCAACTGTTGGAGGCATCTTTTATTTGCGAAATTTCTGAACATAGCTTTATTCTGTTTGTATTTTTATTTATTACTTTTCTAAATTTTGACATGTTTCATTTCTAAGATACTAACACTGATAATGTCAGGAAATGTTACGAAAAACTGGTCAAAATGCGGAGACTTTCGTGCTATATTATTTTGAACAGTTTGTTAATCTTTTGCATTTATCATACGCCAACAGTTTATTGAAGATTGCGAATCATGTTGTTAGTTAATCTAGTTCCAAGATTCTAAGTTTTGTTATATTCTTTGTAAAAGCCTGAATTCTTTTTTAACAGAGCTTTTGCTACTATGATACCCACTTCACACCAATTACAGTCAGTCCTCTATGGTTTACGATGGTATTGAGGCGGTAAAAATACATATTCTTCATTCATTTAATGGTTTTTCTTCAGCCTTCTTTTGCTTTTGCCTTGCTACCCCATCTTTTCTCTATGGTATACAATGAAGGACATGGGATGTCACAGTTCTGCGTGGATGTCAATTATTTGCTTACGAATTTCTCTGAAGGATTGGTTGCAAATGGTAAATTTCTGTTATTATCATTGAAAAAGTCTCGTAAAAATTCAAATGAAGGTTTTCACAGCATTCAAAATTTTGAATGGTTTCTCTATATGTATTGGAACAAAATCTTAGATTACCCATTGGTGGTTGCTATAGTGGCATGTATTCGACAAGCACGTGTAAATTTGGCTTCGGAGCAAAATTTCTGGAAGTTACCATTTGACCTGTCGAAGTTAGCAAAGGCATGTTTGGAAATTAACATGGAGATTGATGCAGATTACTTTCTGCATTGCTACCTTGATCGGTAATATTACCTATATTTACTATTTTCGCCATACTTAGTAGTTGAGAATTGCATATTCTTTTTATCTGCCAACTTATCGGAAAAGTTTACGGATCTGTCATTGTGTTAATAATGAATAAACAAATGAAAATATTTTTCTTCATTCTTTTATTCTACAATGTTCATTTTTAGCGTAAGTGATCCAGTACGGCCAGTCATGCATACTTTAAATAGAAATCGCGGATTTTTTGATATGCTAGACGACAAGGAAAATGCTGACAAATCGGCTGAATTATTTATGGAAATATTAACAAAAATGGATGATGCGGATTCATTACGTCCGCTTTCTTTGCAAATAAAAAATAATAATCAAGTAAATTTGCATTATAATTATCCAGTTTTAAAATATAGCTTTTGTCGGACTTAATTTTACTGGTCTACTAGATTTAAATTTAGTTTCTTGTCATTTTCTTGTTCTCCCAAATTCCTAAGTTTTTAAGTTTTAAACTCATCATGTTTGGTAATTGTATGTTCTTTTACAGTTATTGATTAATGGTTTTAGTGTCATATGGTTTTGGCAAAAAATCAATACGATTGGTCACGTCTGATTGCACTTACGCCCAAGACAGATTTAAAAAATCGTCCTTTAGCATTTTATTACGCCGGTTTAGATGTTCCACCGAAATTCCAAGAAATGGCTAGTCTTGCTTGCGCTGAACTCCAAAAGTGGGACACAAGTTTGCTGAAAATGTACTGTTTACTGCTTCATGGATTTATGGCTGTTCAAAAGATTCACAGTTTTCTTTGGAGTTTTTTTGCGGTATTTTACTATCATGTTTAGAAGGTGTTCTGAGGAAAACATTGGTTGTCAAATATATTCCATAATGTTTGCTCGGTTAAAAAATCAATTGGAATTATCTCAACAGTTGTGTGATACTGCCATGTGAGTCTTCTTGTTTGCAATTTTAGTGGTGATCTACGGAAGATTATCGCTTTTGTATTTTGGTAGCAAATTTATTTTTGCTTATAGCAGAGCGGGAAGCGTTTTTTTTAGCTTGAAGGGTAAACTCAAAAATCTCTATTCTATATATTCTTGTTATGGTTAAATTTAATTTCAGTAACACTGTGTGCGATGAAATTACCAAGTCGTGGATCGTATCTCGCGATTTATTGGACCGTTTAAAAATCTGTTGTGAAATGAATGATCTGGTGCGGCGAAATGCACCTCCAGTTCGCGGCTCCATATTGAGTTGCCCTTGGATAACATGTAAGTATGGAGATGGACGCGTTCCAGCACGAATCCTTACTCCGATAGTTGTTGCTCGAGCTGAATACCTCTGCAAAAAGAACGCCTGCGAAGTGAGCTGTATAATTTGGTGATTTCTGTTTTTTATTTCTCGTCTTCTGTAACCTTTTTCTGTTTTTTTAGCGTGCTCTTCAAATTATTGAAAAATACCGGAAATTCACGGATACAGGTGAAAACGTTTATCGTGAATATGATATCACAAAAGCTCAAATTTTGGAAAAATGTGGGCGCGAAGAGGCGGCACGATTGCTTTTGTCCAATATTTGCGCTGCGAAGTCAGGATGCGATAACTTCAACATCAGTTCTCCTGAGCTTTTACTTAAAGCTCAAATGTTATTAGCTGAATTTGATGTGAAAGCGCGTAGGCTGGATTCAGCCATTAAAGGTTTGAAAAAGGTATATGTCTTCGACATTATAGTATTGCAATTTATTCTTTTGATATATTAGCATTTATTTCTGTTGTGAAATTCGTATCAAATGATCTAATTTGTCATATAGATGGAGCTTCAGACATACCTTGTCCTACTTAGTTTTCTTTTCGTATTTTCCGTTACGACTTCGTAAATGAGTATTAAAATCAGGATTTACAAAATGTTGTTTAGACTGTGGAATGCGTATTGAGCAGTGGTTATGAAAATATTTTGTTGGTATCAAAAGCTTATAAAGAAGTTGGAGTATATAGTGAAAAGCAACTGTTATCATTTGATGATTATCGTACCTCTAACACGTTTAAAGCTAAGGAAATAGCAATTAAGAAGTGGGGGAGGGAGTTAGAAGCAATAAAGGAACAAAAGCTTTTCGCTGCCAGGTTTGTTGCATTTCACTGTTGAACCTATTATTTAATATTAGTTTGATTCATAGTTATATTTAAATTGAAATAAAAAAAAAAGAACTACCGCTCATAGGATCATCCATTATGGGCATATTCTTAATGTTCGTAAGACACCAACAAATACTGAGCTTAGTTTTTGCTGCAGTTTGCTCACTTCCCCAGAATAAGTTGATAGCAATTCGTTTTTTGTGCCAAAGAAGATTAAAATGCTAGTTAAAAGTGATCATTTGAATGAAACTTAAGAGGGAGATAGTTACACATTTATAACTTATTTATAGACAGGGAAAAACACTGGAGCAATTGAAGCTGCTTGAGGAAAGACGAATTCAAAAAGAAAAGATATCTGAAGAAAAAGAATTGGAAAAATATTATAACGACAGAAATTACATGGTTTCTAAATTTTTTCCTAATTCCAGTTAAAGATGAGTATGTAGGTACCTGGGTCATGGCTCATAAATATATATATATATATTAAGAAGACAACTTGGGTAATTGTTTGGTTTTTGACGGGAATGTGTTATATCATTCTTTACCAATTTGAGATCTTGACGGCTCTCGACAGTTATCTAACGGCTCTAGAACTTGATGCAAGTTCTGATGATATTCCATACCGGATTTTACCACTTTTCGTTAAAGCTAAATATAACGAAAATCTGTTGGAGCCATTGAAGGTAAGTTATACATTAAGAATTGGAAATTGCAAAAATTTATTGAGCTCAAATTTTTTTTAAAAGTTTGCTAGTTAAAATTGACCATTCTCCTCGCGGTATTGGAGTTTGGCAATATTACAGTGATTTTTTTCGTAGTCGACGCTTTTAAATGTTGCACAAATAATTTTACGAATTTAGATGCGTATGAACCGATTTCAGTCACGTCCCTGGATACCTCTCATAAACCATCTTTTTTCACATTTTTTCGATGATGCGCCTTTGGCTCTAATCGTGAGGAAGGTGAAATTATTATTTATTGTTCATTTTTATAAATAATGTGCGATGTTAGAATTGGTAAAAAGTTTGCAGATGATCTTAGCAGCACTGTTTGACTATCCGTACCACGTCCTTCAATACCTGCTTTTTTATACAAACTCAACGCATGTGACGGCAGATTCTCAGGTTTTTTTCCTTAATTTTTAGTTGTGCTTAACAAATTTGCCTAAACCAGTAAATTTTTTGGTGAATTTTATAAATAATTTTTCTGTTGTTTTGAGGATCGATTACATCGAGTGGAGGATTTGTTAAAGGAAGCTTATAAAGATAAATCACTCCAAAATCCAGTAGAGACCATGCGAAAGGCATTTTCTTTGTACGGACGGTTTGCGGCTTCATCTGTCAAAAAATTTCAAAGTAAAAAATACGCAAGTTAGTTTTAAAAAATTGGTTTTAATTGGTTACTGTGTTATGGTTTTTTTTATTTCAATTTCTATACACTGTTACAGGATCAACGGCGTCCATTTCTGATTCTGTATTGTTAAATGAAATGCAAAGCCTTCGAAGTGTTCCCATTCCAGCTATCGAACAACCGGTTAATTAGTTTTAATAAAAAATTATAAATTTGGGATGTCTTTCTGGGCTTTTCTAACTATCCTTTCATTTTAGCTGACTGATGATTCTTCGCAGCTTATCACTTTCGCAAAAATTGAGTCAGTGGTCACAGTTGCAGATGGTATTACACAACCAACAATCGTTACAGTAATTGGAAGCGACGGAAAAGTTCGCAAATTGATTTTCAAAGTAAGTTAGCGACAGAAAACTTCCTTTGTGTTCATCCTATGAAAAAAATCTCTACGAAATATTTCAGAACGAGGACTTGCGACAGGATTCGCTTGTTGAGCAGCTTTTTACTGTGGTGAACATTCTACTGATGGATGGAAACAAAATGCTTCCACTACGCACTTATCATGTTATGCCAATTAATTCGAGTGCTGGAATAATCGAATTTTGCATGGGGACAGTTTCACTTTGTTAGTACTAAAAGAGTCTCTTTTGGCTTACATATGCTATGAAACTTTAGAACACATGAATTTGAAATTAAGCCTTAACAATATTTCATACTTTATTACTTCTTATTAAACGATAATCGAAATGGCACATGCAATAAATACCAACCAATGAAATATGAATAAAAAATTATGCATTGCTGATCTAGGTAGCTATATTTGTGGTGCAGATCGGAAAAGTGGTATGCACGAAAAGCTTTATCCTCTCGAAATGACGGCAGCTGCTGCATGTTTAAAGCTTTCACAGGTACTTTTTCCAATTTTGTTTCTTCGTTTTTTGATAAATGTAAAATTTCGTTAGGACATGATTTTTAACAAATATTAATATGTATGGCAATTATGAACTTAAGATAATACTTTTCCTAGTTATTTTATATGCTTATCCTGTTTGTTATGTGTAGGCTCGTGCAAATCAATCCGATCTTGTGGAAATTTACAAAGAAATATGTGAGAACATTCATCCTGTATTTCGACACTTCTTTTATGATCGTTTTTCGGATCCATCTGAATGGTTCTGCCGTATCAAAGACTACACTCTCTCTCTAGCACGGTGGTCAATAGGTATATTTCTTTGCTGTAGTTAACAAGTGTTTCATAGGTTTTATCTTTTCCGATGAATGTGTTAATAATCTTGATATTTTTTTACAATTATAGTGGGCTATGTGGTTGGTTTGGGTGATCGTCACTTGAATAATATCATGGTTGAAAAAGAAACCGGTCGACTCGTTCACATCGATCTTGGTAATATTCAACTTTCATCTTATATGATGTGCTTTATCTACCTGCAGTAATTTTTTCCCTTCGACTTGTTTTTTTTGTTATTATGAACTTACCCATTTACCTTGATTCGGATTTCGTGTTCCCTCCCCAGGCTCAAGGGTTTCATTATTGAGAAATATTTTTTGGTTTCATGACTTTTTTATCCTGTATCTACAAGAAATCTTCAGTCACTTCAACTCTTTGTTTTGTGATTTCAAGGAATGGTATTTGAATTCGGCAAGCGCAATTTATTAGTGCCTGAACAAGTACCTTTTCGTTTGACAAGAGAAATGGTTGATCCAATTTTAATTGAGGGCGTGAATGGAACATTTTATAATGTAGCGGTGGATACTTTGGATCGTTTGCGGGAGAACTCTCAGGTTTTCATTATTGTTCTTTGCTAGCTTTCAAAATGTCAGTGTTATGTAAATTTATTCAAAATAACATTTTTTAAGCTTACAGGCATTAGTTGGTCTAGCGCTTGTACTTTTGCACGACCCATTAACAAAATATCATGGCGAAAATGGTGATCAGTTTGCAACCCTTGCGATTTGTCGACTGCGTGATAAATTGGAGGGAGTAGAAAATGGAATGCATATGGATCCTTCGCAACAGGTAATCACCTGATATGAAAGTGAAATACTCCAGGTAGCATTGTATGCTAGTTTTTGAATCCTTTTATTGAATTTTATTCATACTGACCTAGTGGCTGTTCACTATTGGTATTTTGTGATTCAGGGGGTGAAAACAAAATAATAACCCTTATCTCAGAAATTTGTGCCATTTTTTAGGTTTTAAATCTTATTAAAGAAGCAAGTGACCCAGAAAACCTCGCTCGAATGTTTGCTGGATGGATGCCTTTTCTATGAATGAAGAAAGTGCGGTGTTTATTACTGCACAAATTTTTCGTTGCATATTTAAGTATTACCTCACTTTTGAAACTTCCACGTGTTTTTTGATTGAAATGCTTGTTCCTTTGGCACATATTTTTCTTACGACCATTTTAAACGGTACAATTTTTGAATTCTAGCTTTTGAGGAAGTAATCTGCTAAAAATAGAACTGAGAAGAGTATTTAAACTTTCAATCGATTCAAGCATAACAAGTAATGCATATCTTGAATTTCAAACTTATATTACTGGATAGCTCAGTATGACCAGAAAATTTTCTTTAATTACTCGGTGGTTGAATATGAATACAAAATCACCTCACAAGCTCTGCCGCATCCCTCATGGTATGTAAGAAAGAATAAACATTATGAATATCAATAAGGGTATTGGAAATCTTCCTTAATCTGTGTGGGCCTTTGTAGCTCAAGTGTAACAATAATTCAGCTCCGTTTTAATGCACTACAAAAATTTATCAAATGTCGATCTTTTTGATTTTGGAAAATTTGTACTCTGGAGTTTTTTCATCATCGTTTCTAGTCACTAAATAATGACTTTGAACGTTTTTACCACGAATGTTCGGTAATCTAGTGTGGTAGATGGTTCTCATGCTCACAGTACTGATTATAGTTTTCTTATCTTTAGGAATGTCTTTAACTTATCGGGTTGAGAATAGCTAACCATTAGTGCTAAAAAAAAATTTCAGTTTTAGGGAGTCCTGACTGCTATAATGTGGTCGATTATTGCTGGAACTGTTCCTGAAGGGATATATCTTTTGTTTCGTTTGATTTTCACCTAATTTCTCAAAGTTGTTCAATTGTTCAGATTAGGAAAACATTAAGCAATTAAATAGCATCAATGCAGGTTGGAAATGTTTGTATTATTTCTAGACGAATTTGAAATGGAACTATAGGCAATAGTTTATTTATAGAGAAATATGATTTTCAACAATGTTTACTGTAATTGTATACAGTCTAGCAATCATAAATGTTTGACTGTGTGGAGCGGAAAAAAACAATCGAAAAACTTTCTCTACAAATTACGTAACTTATAGGTGTATCCATTTTTCTTGATATTACTACCGATCTCGTCAACGGCAAGAACGGAAATATATTATCCGAGAAGAAACGTAATGAGGTAATTTACTGGACTACATTGTTTAGTACCAAGGTATCTTTCAAATATATCACTGAAAGCATAAAGGGCAGGATATATTGATAAGTGAAAGATAATGGAAATAGTATGTAAATGATAGATCATTTTTAGATAGTAACCGCCTACATACTTTTATTAACAATCTCTTTTTTTAACAATGGAGATACTTCCAGCAGCTGCATTTTGAAATAAACAGTAGAAGCTATCAAATTCTACTGATCTATTTCATTTGCTCTTGGTGCGATAAAACGAAAATTTGTAAATCACATGAGGAAGTAAAATTTACACAAGAATAAATTGCTAGTAACAAATTTCATTTCATGTTTATAAGCTTAATGAACTATCAAGAGCATCTCACGAAAATCAACAGACTGTCTGCTTCATATGAAACTTCATGAAGACGTGAATAAACGAAAATATTTACTGTTGAAGTATGCAAAGCCAATCAATCATAAATGCAACGACATTCTAGTAATGAACTGACATCATCAATGCAGAGATAGGCAAAACAAAATTTGATAAGCGTCATGGCCAGACATATGTTTTCCTCATTACAAGATTATCTAAAGTTCTACATAACCGTGCTCGCTGGGCATCAGCGGGTTTTGTTGACTCCACATATGATGACTGACTGATACTACTGGAATCCACTCTCCGGTTAAGCTTTTCCATTTTGCACGTACATCTGTTACGGAACCAAATTTTTACTTGAAGCCTAATGGAATGAAAATTTAAGTGTAATGTGTGCAACTTGATTAATTAATGTTCGGTGTGAAAAATCTTATTCGAAATGGAAAAATTTCCGATGTCAACGTCTGAAGTAAAATTTTGGAATCTTAAGTGAGATAAAAGAAACAACCTGGGTTTTCGATAAATGAGGAGCCATAGTGAGATTTAATCTTTCCGTTATACTTGAATATCTAATAATGATTCATTGTAAATGTAGAAGAACCAACTGTTTTTCATGAATGTTTGATTAACAGAAAAAGCCTTGAATGCAATTTCGTTGAATTCAACTAAGCAATTGCGCAAAACCAATTCATAGCAACTGGACAGAGGTTTCATTAAATTAGAGAATGAATTAGGAACTACAACTTGTTGCATATTTTTAAAGCAAATTGATGTGTATGTTCAGAAGACTAAAAGGAGAGTCAGTGGTGCAGGATTTTAGATAATCTTGCAATAAAAAAAGCGTACGTCCAGCCGTAAGAAATTCAAGAAAATTAACGAAATGGTATGTGCTGAAAAACACTGTACTTCTAACTGTAGTCCCTGAATTCAGAAGACCAAATGCGATGATGTTAAATTCAAACCTCCGTGATTCACTGAATGCAAAATACGTTTAACATCAAATCCGGTAAGTAGTGAAACAATAAAAGGCTGTAAATTTTAATTACTCGATATCCGGAGAATTTGCAGTTTTTTTTGATTTTTTAAAACACAAATTTTATTTATCTTAGCATCGGATATGAAATGAAGTAATTAACACAATAAAAAACAAAAAAATAAAGAATAATAAAGCGGTGACTAAAAAATCAAACATTACATTAATGATATGGTGGTTAATTATTAATTATAAAAGACGAGAAATAAATTGCGATTGAAAATGTCTATGTTTAGTGTTGTATTAGAAAATGAGTTGTGGGAAAGTAAAAAGCAGCATGTTATAGCTATGGTATTTAAAACAGTAGTACTCTATCGATAATAAACCCAAAATGATGAATCTCGTTGCTCTGTTCAGGTTTCGAGTGCTTCTTATATTCGGTGAATTTCAATTTAAACGACAAATATCTGGCACAGATCTAATCTAATGAAGTAATCAATGTAGCTAAGAATATGCATAAATTGCACTCCGTTTATGCGAGACTTCTTGAAAATTCGATACCGAATAGTGTGTGACCATTAATATGATTTCAACAGTCATCCTACTAAGCGTAGGCAAAATAATGGGAAGAAATAACTAAACCAATAATTATTATGGTAACTAGCAAAAGTCCTCAGGACAGAAAAAAGAAAAAATAAGCAACATATATGAATTATCTTGTCAATACAACAAGTTTATCAGTGATGATGAGAGAGATGTTTCCTCTATTTACATATGTTCCCGAACTGCCGTTATCAGTCATTTGTTTTCACCGGAGAGATAATTCTTGAAAATACCTACAGTATATACTCGAATGCATAAGTTGGAGCATGCAGATAGTGTGACTAAAAATTCCCTATTATCCGTAGCTACCAGTCGTTTTATTCCACTCAGTTAGATGGCGTTGGTTCGCTTCCAAGTGAGTTACAGAGGAATCACATTATATCCTAAACATGGATCTACTTTAAAATTTTTATATTGTTGAAAAAATCATAGTGCCATATATTCGATTCAATTAAGTAAAAATTTTTTCATCCTGAAATTTCTGGAAATGGAGTTGAATTTTCACTTTTGATATTCTTAACAATATTATAAATGCATGGGGAAAAAATAAAAAGTGAGATGAATTCAGTCATATGAGTGCAAAATTCTATCGGCAAAAGTTCTTCAAACATAAATTCAATAAAGGCACATACTGAGCTTTATTCACAAATAAACAACTTATTACCTTCGCTGTAACCTAAAACAGAATGCTTCTACGAAGTGAAATGTTTACAAAGGCTCGCGTGATCTCTGGTTACACGAATTTATTACTAATTTTGCAAATCTGCAGAACAGATCTGCCGATGTGAATTTCAAAAATCGCTTATCATCAGCGTTGCAATAATGAATATTATCACCAACGGCCTAACAATTTTCTCATTTATCCGTAAATTGAGACCAAAAATTGTTTAAATGTTATATAAAGAATTATTTTAAATAGAATGTGAAAAGACACTGTTTTTACCTGAAAAAAAAACCATTTCTCTTATTACTTACATACCCGCAAATACATCGATAAGAAGGTATTTACATTTCTATAGCGATAACTTGCGAAATATTATGATACTACAACAAAGTAAGTTTGTTGTGTTGCATACTTGTGCACGCTAACTATCAGGGAATTTTTTTCATCGATTTTTGATTTATTAGTGGTAAGAGTTGGATAGAAGCTAAAGACTCATGCGACATAATTAAAGTAATTATTTCGAGGGGACACTGTGCTGCTATTCGTGCAACGTCCGAACTATCACAGCACTTATTAATCGTCGCCATACTCTTCATTGAGAAGTTTTCGATGTTCACTATGATGTTTGCGACCGATTGTACACAAGTCAACAAAATCGATCTTTAAGAAAATTAATTAAATAAGAAAAAATAATGTGGTGTTGCAACTTAGCCTTCAAGTTGTTCAACATAAATCTATTTGTATTCCATTCAACAGAATCGCTAAGACTATCTGCTTATATGATACAACGGAATTCTGCACCACTGCGCTCCAAAAATAATTTACAATGCCAGGATTGTTTAACTGTTCCGAACACTTTATTCTCGTTGCACCGTCTCTATTACACAGAAAAATTGTTTAAATTTATTTAAAGTCAAGATAACCTCACTAAGTTACTTCACACGTTTAGAGTAATTCATTTAAAAGAAATGAGGCCAAACTCACCATTTTTCTCGCCGATTTTAGTCTAATTTGTTTCTCAGAATCATTTTGATTGATCCTTTGGCTACTTTTCGAATCATCATGATTGATACCTTTCTTACGATGACTTACCCTACAAGCATTGCGTTGTTCATTGAGAAATGGTTTCGGACCTGTTAGCTTTCTTCGTACAGCCAACGAAACCTAAAAAAGCATTCTTGGATAAAAAGACATAAGGAGGACACTTCTTTAAAGCAATCAGTTCTGCATCCTATTTTCGGAGGACCTGGTAATAGTCTATTCAGTCTGAATATATGCAGTAACTCATAAAATATGAAAAATCTCATAACGCTTTAAGGAAAACACAACTTTTGCAATACCTTTCGTAATAATTTATCAGTATGGCTACGATCATCATTAAGGACCACAGGAGTAACAGTAGAAATGGGTTCAATATGATATACTGAACTTGGCGAAATAGTGTCTGGACATGTTGTTGTCGAAAAAGATGCATCTGTAGAATCTGGATTGTTCCCTGTCCGAATTGTTTCACCGTAGATGCTAGAATTTGATCTCTTAGCATAGCCGAACAATTCGGTACAGTTTAATTCATAAAATTATCCAAAAAAATTTTTAAACTGAAGAAAAATTAAGACATCAAGAATTTACAACTCACATATCATATGCAGGATTCATGCTGGCAATTTCTCCTTTATCGTTAAAATCAACATCATTCGCACATTCATCAACCACCAAACGTTTAGCAGTTCGTTTGTAGGAATGTTCATCCAAACGCCTTGTCATCATTCGTTGCAGTGCTTCCATACCGCTAACTGTTTTAGGCTCTCTGTCCAATGCTAAAAACAATACGAACTGAAAATATCAGACAATCGTGATGAATGACAAGAGTAAAATTTCATCACACAGCAATTAATTAGGAAGAGGTGAGTCTGAACTTCATCACCAAACCATAGAACGAGAGTGGAGAAACATTTTGCTTTACAGAAATCATTCAGCGTAACCCGGTCCATTCATTAAATATATATATATATATATATAGCAAAAAAAAAACAATTCGAAAAACGATTCAATTTTGGGAGGACGCATTCGACCCAACAAAGCTACTACGTTTTCGAGGTTTAACGAATGATGTTTGGATGATATTTTCAATTTATGTTTCACTAGCAGAAACATTTTCTCAGTGCATTTCGATTTTCCGACGTACAGACATTTTTTTCTACATTGAATACACTTTTACTCTCTAAATTGTAGCTTACTAAAGAGCTCGTTAGTAAGAAAAGTAATTTATATCTTGAAAAATTGATCGAGATTTCGAGTCTTTTCGATTGGAAGTATTGATTTCAATGAGGACAAAAAAAAAGTTCCTCGACTAAATATGAATTAATATAATTAAAAACACAAACGAAACGAATAATCGTAGTTAACAGCGACAAGGAGAGAGGTGAATAGTGAAAATTTGTGTAAAATAACAATGTAAAAGGTATAAAAAGGAGTGCAGAGGTCAGTGATTACAGGTCACAGGTGTGTTCAAAGATTGATAAGGTCGGAAGGTGGAAGTTGTTGCTTCTAACAAAGCTTCTAACAAAATCCTTTCCTTATTTCATACGAGAGGCGTATAGGGAGAACTAGCAGATTTTCTAATATAAAATAGGAAAATTGAAACATGTGTGCGAGGCCCCCAGGGGAAGGAATGTTAAAAGGCTAAAAATCACTTTATTGCTAGCTGCAACGCACACAGCTGTTAGCAGCCAGTGAAAAATTAAGGGAAAAGACTGAGGCGAAATGGAAGAGAAGAGATTGCGAATTAGCAGAATGGGAAAATGAGGAAAGTGAAGGGTTGTAAACAACTGGGATTTTCAAACGCCACTAAAAGCTATCTCTTCTGAAAAGGATCGAATAAAATGTCGAGGTTTATTTAAATCGCAAGAAAACAATCCGATGGATGGATGTGGAATAAAATTAAGAGTTTTCCTCTTGTAGCTGCACAAACTGGCAAAGCAAACAGTCATGCACAAATTCTATCGAACAAGCGAACGACCAGTCCCTGCGAAAGATGTAAGCTTAAATTTGTTTTTTTCGCTGAAAGATTATAACTTTTACATTTGGTGTTTGTGAAATGAATATTGTATTCGAATGAATGAAGGAACCAATGTTGTTGTCGAAATTTCCCGTTTTAACAAGCATTTTCAAACATTCACGAATTGCGTATTTACTGGATGTATACTAATAATTGAATTCACATTAGCAGAAATATTATTTCAGTGCAATATGTCAAATGTTGGAAATAGCGTTAATTGATGAAGTGAGTTGTCGAACACAGAGAAACAATGGGATGATGAAAGTTCAACTTTTGATAGTTGAACTTTCAGCATTCCCTATTGCAAAGGTCCATTAATCATTCACTTCTATTTGTCCCACACGTATCAATCTTAGCTTACTTCTAGTCATATGACTGGAATTGTCCAGTAAATCGTCCTCTATGCCGTATACTTGCAATAACAGTACTACCAAACGTCAAACAGATTCCGTACCGATTTTTCAGAGAAACCATTGGAAACCAGTGAACAATCTCAAGAATGCTTACCACACATATCTTGCTGAATTCTCGATAACATCTGAATCCAGCGGGCATTCTGAATAATTCACACGCACTGATTCGAATATTTTCTTACTTTCTTCTTCCACTACTTCCTCTGCTTCTTCGACATTTTTTTTTTAAAATCTACTCATTCTATTTTAAGCAACACCTTATTTATTAGGCACTGACATTTACAACATCTTCTCTTTACAACATCTTCTGACCTTTTTTGGGAATTCTCGCAGAAACAAACACTCTTTATGATCGTGATATACGGAGAAGAAGGGGGAAACAAGCATCGTTTGTTAATAATTATGTCAACGTTAAAAACTAGTAGTGCACAAAATAGTTTTTTTGAACATTTTAATAAAATGGCAATGCGCCATCGATGTATTTCTTAAAGATGAAATACCTTATAATAATTAGATATGAAATAATGTAACTTAAATAGAAAGCAGTGCTATTTCAACATAAATATTAGTCTTCGTGAAAAAAAATATTTGCATCACTTTGCAAATATTTATTTTTTCTTGGAATAATCGAACAATAAATGACTTCACGATTCGCTTTTCACTGTTAAAATCACTCAGTTTAATAGCACTAACAATATTTCGCTGATATAAGATATTACTACCTACTGATAAAGGTGTGATAAAAGTGAGACGCGGACTTGTAAAGCCGATTGAACTTGCGAAGCCAATTTTGTTTGTAGTAAGAATCGTACGAAACCGGTTACACGAACATCGTCACAGTGGCATAGTGTGGGGTTTCGTTGAATGACTTGTCGGAAAACTGAGAGGCAGAAAGTTTTGTATGGCGCACAGCAAAGCATGTAAATCGAGCAAGAGGATTATTTGTGTTTGATAACAATAGCGTCGTCGCACCGTCTCGGTACACACTAATTAATGGAATATCTAAATACAGTTCTACAAACATTCTGCAAGCCACAATACAAATATGATAAGTGAATGCTGACGCAGTTTTACAATGAATGGACAAAAAAAGATGAAATGAATATGTGCGCATCCCTTCACATAATCTGTGACAAACTTCCAGATATTCTTGTTCTGTTAAAAAAACACAATCACAACGCCAAACTGACGGGCAAATTCCCTTTTTTTTTAATATTTAAAGTATGGTCAATGTTAGTAAACTTTTTAAAAAATAAAAAATTTAAGACTATTAACATATTAATTCACGATCTTGTCTGTCCCACAGGTAACTTCTTGGCTATTTGATAATAAAGTAATCTGGAATAATCATAGGCAGCTACAACAAAATCATTTCCACGACCACTGACAAACTGCACACCCACCAACGGCATATTTTCAACTCGTTTGTTAAATAACCATTCAACCTTTAAATTAAGTGATTAAATTATGTATTATGACTCATATATAAAAATTTTAAAAATACATAGCAATTGGATCAATGTGAAAGCAATGATCGCTAGTGAGTCGTAAGTGAAAGAAACAAATGTCAGGTTAGCGGGGTTTACAGACAATAAACAAATTGAACACTTTTTTATATCTTTAAAGGGAATAAGCACAAAATGGGTTGGATCGAATTTTCTAAAAGAATAAAAATGAATTAAATCAATTTTTCAAAAACTAAATTAAGAACCATATGTACGCAAGAATTGACCAAAAACTGCTATTTCTTTAAAACTAGCTAATCGAAAGAGCTTCGGAAAATAATGATTCTTTTAAAGCGCTGTAACGAACCCTATAAGTTTCAGGTTTACAAATATGTAATTTCCATAAGCGTAGGATTGTATCATCGCTGACTGATATAATCTGCAAAACGTCAGATCATAGAACATACACTGTAAAGTTTGTCGAGAAAATGACGACTGTTAACAAAGTGCTGCGCTGCAGCACCATTTAACAGCATCAATAATCACATAAAATTTTTACTCAAAATATTCATCGATTTAAAACTTAATTCATTCAAATATGTTCCAAGGAATTATGAGCAAACAAAAGCCTTACAAAAGCACTTTCTGGAGCCACAGCAATTGCATTTATTTGACGGATATGTGCATTCACTTCGGCCATTAACTGCCCATTTAATGTTGAATAAAATAATAACTGACCGGCAAGTGTACCAATAATGACCTGCTTTCTCAGTACGTTGATACAGTTAACTTCATGCCTATTAAATTAAACACGTCTTTATCTTCGTATGTTTTTTTTACATGCAAACAAATTGTGAACATTCAAAGTATGCAGTTATAAGCAACCAATCTAAAATTGTGATAGCTACGCTTAGTAGACAAGAACATTTCAAAAAAAAAAACCAAATCATAAAACTACTTGCCTTGTGGTAAATTTTTTTTGAGCGTTTTTAAAATTCCTAACCCATACAGCGATATTTCCCAAAACATCACAAGAGCATGTTAAATCATCCAAACGACAAGTTGCTACATCTGCTATGGCAAAATCGTGCTCCTGAAACTTTCTTCCAGAATAGCTGCCGGACTCCTAAATTAAATAAAACTGATGAATGAACAGATAAATAATTAAAAAAAATGAACCCGAACACTTCCTTTAAAAGTTACAGAATTTTCTCCCGAGCATCTAAATACCATCAATTCGCCTAAATATGATCCTGAAAACAAAAGCTTGAATATGCTGAAATATTGACAATTGAATTGAAATCGCTTCAAATTAGATTTCATTTCTTTCTTTACAATTAAAAGAGTATATTAAGCCTACCAACAACGATTAAGTTCTCCACATAAGTTATTCCTCTCGTAAAGCGATACAACTGCTCACGACCGGTCGGGCCTGAAGTCTAAAAAGGTAAAAAAGAAGAGTATTTTTGTTCTGGCCTATACGACAAATATATTGAATTGGACAAGAATGAATCTAAGAAAATGTCTTCAACAATGCTTATAAAATGTTGGTTTTAAAGGACGATAAACGGTCAATCTCAGTGATAAATATCGACTAACTAGTTGAAACTAAGAGAACAATGAAAGGAACGTACACTGTTCATTTTGCTCCATATAAGTAATTTGTAAGTTTTTCCATCGTATATCTGCAAATTAATAGGCAAAATTTGGAAACACTATTAGCAAATTAAAATGTCCAGAAACTCTAGAAATGAAACTGATAAAACCAATGAATACCATTACTCCCTTGGAAGTAGCAACAACCAAAAGAGGAAATGTTCTGCAAACTGGTACGCAGTATTTCGCTTGTAATACGATAACAGGTCCATCAAGATCGTTAACTTTAATTGGCAGATTATCACATGTGAAATTCTTCAAGCTTTGATCCCAGCTTAGTGTCGAAATCTGCAATCGATTATTGATCTCAACAGAAAATCACTGCTGTATCCTTGGTGACAGCAAAAAGAAAATTATTCCGTTGAAGATTCTAACTAAGCTTTCCTTACTTATAAATATCCGATATGTTTCTAGTGTTGGTTGTATTCAAAAAAAACTACTCAACAACAGCAGTTATTAGTTGTTGTAAAATTTTATGATTCACTCAAGCATAGATTGCCATAAAACTGCAAGCACTAAATATTTGCAGCACAGAAGACCAAAAAAGCATAGAAAATCAGTCTAACAAACGTTCATTAAATTTACAGCTTTATGGTCGTTAAATATTACAAAGGAATTTTAGAACAATTAATAATGGAATTCGACTGATGATTTTTTAAAATAAGGAACATGCTAATGTAGTGGAGAAACACTATAGCGAATAATTCACATAAAAATTTAAATAAATTGAGCTTTAAGTTATAGCATTAAAACGCCTCACTGACAAATTCAGGAACAGACGAATTTCCAGTTGTTCCTAGATTTCGTCCAACCTTACGTGTAAGATAGAGATGGAAAATCAACAAACCTGATTTTTATGTACCACGCATGAAAGAGTTAAATTTTCCACTTCATGAAAGAAAATTGATAGATTGTTAATCGAATGCGAAACACTTCCGGTCGATATTAAAATTTCTCGTCGCAATTCGAACATTTTGGATCTTATTTCTATATTAACAAAAAAAAAGTTGAACCTCAGTTTAATATTTAAAATAAGCGAGGAATTCGAACACAAATGCGATCAGAATTTTGAATGAAGAAAAGTCTAAAACTGAAAATACTTTTGCTTAATACAAAGGAAAATCCGCCCAAATAAATTCACTGCAACATTTGTGTAGTGCTACCTTTAAAAGGTTTATGGAGGTAATAATGAGGTTGGAAATGGTTACTATGACAACTTCAAACGGTATCAACTAAAATAAGTTGGTGCTGTCAGGGTGAGAGTGTGGAGTTCCACAAACTGAGATTATTTAAATTTACAACATGATCGTTGTATTATCACAAATAACTTTTGCTAGTACACTTTTATTCCTTCAATACATTACACCAAAATTCACGAATTACTGCAGTAAAACCTGAGAGACATTTTGATTTTTTACCTGATTTTTCATTAATTCATAATTTAAAATTACTAAGATTGGAGCAATAATAATCACACCTTAAACAATCTCAATCCATTTACACTTCACCTGGAATCCACCTTATAATATAGTCACAATCTGATCACAAGGCGACATAAGTAAATAATTGGAACACGTAATTGGAGTAAGAGATGCTGGAGGTAATATATTTGACAAAAGCAAAAGAAGGCAAGCCAACATGAGTTATGGAGAAAATAAGTTGCAAAAACAGTAAAACGAAGAAAGAAACAATTTAAGGGAAAGCGATCAGATCCAGAATGAAAGAAATATAAATCACTTTTAACTGGATGAAAATAGTAAACTTGACATTGAGCAAAGAAAACAGTTGAAATACTACAATGATAGAATACCGCGATGAAGTTTCCCGTGTTGATAAAATTTCAACGAAAAATTGTGAAAAAATAAAATTTGTCCAGATTAGCTGGTAATACTAGAATGCCTCCGAATTCAATTACTTTCATATAGTCGTATGTAAAATTTGAAGGAGTTCATGAAAATTCTAATTTCAAAGAAATAATGGAGACTTGAACGCTAGAAATACAAGAGGGATAAATACAAAACAGTTAATCACACTTTGCTCAACGAAAAGCAAATCTCATCTAGCAACTCTAACCAATGCAAATCGTTATTATCGAGCTAATTTCAAAAAGATTAAGCATGTTCAAAGGTACGAAAAAGACGGATATAACAGAAAACTCAACACTGCCATACCTGCAACTGTTTAGATTCGCAAGCTGAAAGACCCATTTGTATTCGAATGGTTATTAAAAACAGGTTCAAAATATTTTATATAGTTATTAACAAACCAAATATTACATCAAAGATTGCAGAAAACCGTGATTTTTGAATTTCCGTCCCATAAGCTCACATCATTTCATTCAGGACTATTTTTTGATTTGATTAAAGTGAATTTAGAATTTAGACGTAATAACTTAAGATGATCTACAGTATAAATATATACGAAATGTTCCAATAATGATTTTTGGTCCTTCAGCATTTTATGCATTATAATTTGAAATTCTTAACAAACTTCAGTAAATATTTTTTAAATTAAACCCAGATGAAATGATTCCATCCTACCCATTTAAAGCGCAACTCTCTCGATCGGCGCTAGGTAACTCGACATTTTCATCATCTTCATGTACTGGCGACAAAGTCATTTTCTCGCTTGCTTCTTTTGCTAAAGAGACTTTGAGACCTGTTGAAGGCTTCCTTGGTCCTTCTTCCAACTGTAATTTTTCTGAAAATCGCGTCGGTTCACAAGTTTATTAAAGGCTTCAATAGGGATTAAAAGAGATAGTCTGCTTTCCGAAAGAAGACTCACACAATAAACTTATTTGGAAATTTTACACTAATTTTAAAAAGAGATAAATTCCCTCAGTTATAAATTTTATCAGTAATTGCCTCGTCGGGTAATGTCAGATTAGAGAATGAAGACTTTCTACCGATGTTCATTTCAACGACTAAACTGAACAAACAAATTAAAACTTCTCTTGTTTCTTTTTTTGGCATAAATAGTTCACAAATATAATAAAAATGAACCACATGATGCAAGATGAAAATCTGAAATCGTACTTTCCTGTAAATCTTGTTTAGAACTCTTCCGAATGAAATAGCGCGGCAATGGTAAACCAGAATCAGATTCACTTGTTATTAAAAAACGAGGTTTTGCTGAAAAATTTGTACCATATAGCTATGAAATTATTTGAGAGAATCAGGAAGAAGCCAGCTGTAATATGCAGAAAAACAAAAAGAGGAAAACGTCTAGGTGAATTTAAGGTTTCAAGTGAAGAATTATGGATACACTGAAAGTCGAAGGATCAAAAAAGCATGAGAACAGAGCAAAATCATACAAGAATCGATCCTAACATTAAGCGCATCACTGTCAGAATTTTTATGCAATACAATGGTAGTTTTTCCGGGATGTTTATCTGTTTGATCGGAATTAGCAATATCGTATGCTGTTTGTCGTCTTATGCGAGTGCTCTTGCAGTACGGATAAGTCATGTTATATGCCTTGTTATCAAGTGCATCAAATGAATTACCCTATAAATTAAACCCATATACTTCAACAAATTAAGCATATGATTTAATGCTACTATCATTAGAGCATGAAACTATTGAAACAATGCACGAAGTAACTAGCATAATTCAAAACTACAAACAATACTTTACTTCCAAGTAGTAAACACGTTGCAGAAGTATAGTTAAGTGTAACAATTCTATTTGATTAGAGTTTTTTTAATACTCTTAACAGAATACAAAAGATGGACACGTTTGTAACATTATGCTATATCTGTCTATCAACAGTGATATTTCCGTAGAAAAAATAAACAAATAAATAAAATGGAAACAAACAAACTTTGTAAAAATCATGCCGTTTAAATGTACGCGGTGTGTTATCAACATCTAGCAAATGTCGGCTATAAACACCGGTTGACACAGGCTAAAAAAAAACATCCTCAAATAATAACACAAACATTTGCACACTAACATCCCATAAACTTGAATTAACTAATACCAGTAATCCTTTCGATTGATTTGCAAAAATAATTGACCTAAGAGGACGATTAATAAGATAAATTAAAGTATGAACGGATAAGTAATACCGAATTGAGCTCATTGAATTTATCTCTTAGGAATGTGTTAATTGATTCATTACAAGGAATTGGCGTGTGCGTTTCAGCCGATACAGCTGAACCGTTGGCTTCCAGACTGTTTGTCGTATAGTTCCTGGAAAATTTACTTTATCCCGCACACCTGCTTGATTGCATTCCACTTGAGAATGTCAAAATATCAACTAATTAACGAAATCTTTCAGTTAACCTTGTATTTTATTAGTATTTCTTTAGAAAGTATGGAAAAAAATAAAGTGCTGTTGAACACATAAATACATATAAATACACTTACTGATCGCCCACGACCTCTTCTTGCTTGATTTCTTCAGCAGTCGTTTGCTCTAGATTTACCCTACCTTGTGTTTTTGAGAAACCGGCAAAACTACCATGTACTTTTAGATGCTGAACAGCTTCTTTAACCTAAAAATAAATTAGAATGATAAGAATAAAGAGTAAATAAATCTGAAACTAGCTAACAACATCTTACCTGAATATGTTCGTGATAATCAATTAGACGATCTGCTCCAGATTTTGTATTGCTCATTAAATACGGTCTCACATAATTTTCCGCAAACTTATTGAATGCCTGACGATACTGAAAAATCTTTTATAAAATTTGCTAGAAAAGATGTTATTTTAAAACACAGAAAATGCAAGAAGAAGCCTACCGAGTACTGACCACGATAACCAGTTATTCCTTCTACGCCAGTCATCACATTGTTTATCACCTTAATAAAACATACAAGTAATAATGTTGGTATTCCATGCTATCAAAAAAATAATTAAAGAATAACGAAAATAGCCTATCAAATCTGATAGCCCATTTAAAAAAAAAATTCTTTTTTATAAAACATACATTTTCGCTGACCATTTCAAAAACAGTTTTCTTGTGCACTTCGTTTTGTTTAACTTTTAATAATTTCACTAGCTGTTTGATTGTTCCACCCTATCAATGAAACTATTTGAAGTGGCAGAATAAGGGACACATTATCCAACATGATATTTTCGTACGCTTATATATGGTTGACACTGAGAAATTTCAACTAATTTTTTAATGAAAATGACATTAAAATATATTTCAAAAATGTGACTCATACAAACCTGAACAAAAACAGTGAATAATATAACAACAACCGTACAGGATACGAACATGTTTTTAGCCTTCATTGCCTGAAACTTTTCTTCAAAACAATTTCAATCAGTAATAAAATTTTGAAGTTCAAACAGGTGATATACAACAAAATCGTGCAATATGTATAACAAGCAGAATCAAAGATAAATATGGTAAAAGACAAAAGAATAGAGTTTCGAGTGTTTCTTTTTAAAATTTATAAATCTTTGGTTATCATAATATACAATTAATGAGAGGGAGACAATTACGGTAAGAAAATAGAAATTAGGAATAAGAAGAATTAAAATAAAACAAATTGGATTGAAAGTAAACTAACTGAAGGGTCAAGTGACATAACAAGGCCATAACATACAGCACCTCGAATACCGCCGTAACTCATGATAAACTGATCAACCAGGTTAATCTTCTGCACCCGATGTATGTTTAAAATATAGGTGAGAAAGAAAACTCCTGAAGAAAAATAAACAGCAACATTATACATGCCGAAAAAACACAAAAACCTGATATATTTCACCTAACTACTATATGTCAACTAATAAGTTGCTAGCAAATTTGTTAGCAAATATTTAATTCTTTTACAATTCCTTTTAAAATAAAACAGGAAAAAGTTATACCAATAAATCGTTGAACAAGACAACTAATTAAAGTGCCAATAATAAACACAGCATCCCAATCGTGATTCTTTGAAACAGCTGATATGCCGAGATAAACGAAAATTAGGGCTTCACAGCTAAAAACCTAAAGATTTATATCTATCTGCTTAGCAAAGATTAAAAGTAAGTTTATGTTAGAATTTTAAACTTAAATTTGTAAAAAGTAAACCTTGATGAGAGTGTTTTCATAAAATACTGTACAGTAACAAGAGATTTCCGTGATAAATTCCCTACAACAAATTGCTTCATCGTCAGTCCGCATATAACGATTCTGTAAATCAGAAACGATAATGATGATAGTTAATTTTTGTTGCACAAAATAAATGCTGAGCTAGAAACAAACGCAAGAATGCCGGACATAGCAACCATTTCCGCTGTTAGGTATGCAAGGTATGGAAAAAGTAAGCATATTAGCGGCTGGACAACATTCAGATGCTGGGAATGCCTGAAACTTACTTCTGTAAATACATATATGCATTCTACACGGACTATAGATAGTAAGTTTGTTTGCGTTTATTTAAACTAAAGCCAGAAGTGGCTGGTCAACGAACGTTATATTTCAATACACCAAATAATTAGAAAAAAAAACCCAAAATAATTAGAGATAAATTACTTGGTTGTGAAGCCAGTAAAGATAGCCCAAATTAGTCCAATTAGCAAACCACCAAGTGAAACAACAAAAAATGAAGAAAGAGCTGTAGCATAATCTGCACCCGTAAGAGTATGTGCATTTACCATAGCACTGAAGGTTTGATAGAGCACCTTAAAATTTAGTTGCAGTTATTTAAAATAATCAATCGTAATGTGTATGTAAGAGGATACTGTAGTCTTCATATCACGGTTCAAAGATTTGAGAATAACTGTTTTCGCTTAATATTTAAAATCTTACAATTGTTGCGGCATCGTTTAGCAATGATTCACCAAATACACAAATATAAAGTAGTTGATTAACGTGAATTTCTTCAAACACACACAGGACAGCTACTGGATCCACAGCGGATATTAACGTTGAAAACACAAACAGTTCGATCAGTGAAGTATGCACCTTGAAGTAACCATGTAAAAAATACAATGTCATTCCTGAAAAGAAACATGGATGCAATACCTATGTACGGAGATGAAGAAAAAAACACAAAAACAAAAGAAGTAAGAAGATATAATGATAACCATTAACAAATCAGAAATTACCTATAGCAAAGACATTCCACAACGTTCCAGGAACTGCGTATGCCATTATAGTTCCAAAATTCCTATAATTAAAAACTAATAAAAATATAAAATTGCACAAGGCTCAGAAAGTACTAAAGAAAGCAAGAGACCTAAATAATCACCTGAAAAAATCTGCGTTAGGCATAAAATAACCAGCGTCAAGCGCAATTGGTGGTAAGAGATATAAGAAGAACCAGTCGGGTTTGAGATACATTTGCTGAAAAATTGTCAAAAGCCCGGAAATTTAAGATTTCATTATTGCTTTCATCACACACTTAAATCATAAAGGCATTTGCAGAATTGTCAGAAGAAAAATGAAGAGTAAGGAGTAAAAAGTATTACTTACTACAACATATAGCATACAGAACTTCTGCTAAGCCATAGCATAAGACCAAAAATATTTCTTAGTTAAATAGTAAAAGTTTACCTCGTCCGGATAAACGAGATGAAAGACATAGCCAAAAAATAAACCGAGAACAATTAGTAATGCTGAATCGGGCAGTAAACTATGGACAGTTCGAAAACGATGGAAAACTGCAATTTTAATCTTTACATATGGATGGAGGTAAATAAATTCCCATTAAATCTAGAATTTTTACATAAACAGGATATTTTCAGGTTATATATTTTTGTTTAAATCTTTAAAACAAATTTAGTTCTATCGAGTATCATGGAAATTTACTGGAAAATAAAAACACTTACTAATTTTCATGATGGTAACCGTAAAAAACCAAAAAGCAATAGCAAGCGGTGAGCTAACATGTTCCCATTGCAATTTAAATAATGATATCCCGTGATGTTTATGAGTAACATCGCTATGACCTGAACTTGGTGATATCGTTTCCACCTTTTCTTTGTTCTGTAACAATCAATGCTAATCATTTAATTTTTCTTATTATATGATTTTTTCTTCTAATATTAAATGTCTCCCATTAATAGAAGCAATTTTTTTTCTACCAAACTTTTGCATAAATATTTTTTGCATAGCTAAAAAGTGGAGAGGAATAATGTGGAAGGAAATATAAGAAAGGATGAGAGAGAGAGAGAGGAAGAAAAAAACTTGTCAATCGGCAAGACTTATAATTTCAGTTAAGCAATAACGGCCAAAACTATCATTCGATCATACTGTACCGGAATTTTCCTTTTGTAAATTTTTCCAGTTAGATTTCATACAAATAAAAATGAAATAAATGTAACACATAAATGTTACTTGTATTTAGCAAAAATACATTTGAATTGTGAACAGTTAGGAAACAAAATATTTTGCTTCAACGATATGCTCAGACTTAGTCATCGTTACTGCTATGGGCTGTATTCTTCTCCATATGTTACCAATTTTTGGTAGTAATCATTCTTACAATTTCTATCGATTTCATTCCTTCATCACTTCATCTCTATTAATTATTATTGCAAATACGAGTAACTTAGCTAAGCGTAAAGCACTCGTAGTTATTACTATAAATTCGACCTTCCATTTTATTATTACTTTAGTTAATAGTGACGCTTTTGCTAGGTATTTTCCATTGATAGTAGCTACAAAAATTAGACTTTCCCGACGTCTAAGCTTGAAAATCATATCGTAAGTTGCGGCAGGCATATAGTACTTTCAAATATGTGTTACAAACGGATTTCTTTTAATAAAAATCAAGTAGCTGATTTCTCAGTTAATTTCGAGTTACATAGAAAATGTCTTGATTTTTACTTTAAACTTTAAAAATAATATTTCTATTACAGTAATTATTTTGAGACTATAAGACAGCTTTTAGGACAAGCTGAAGTTACGCAAATTTTAGAATATAAAATTTTGCATATGCTATTTTGCTATTTATACAATTGCTTTTCATTATTCTTGAGGATCAGCAAGTCGATTTTTGCAATAGGAAATTGGTACCAACAGTGGGACTAATCAAATAATAGTCTAGAGGTAATATCAAGTATAAAAATGAGTGATAAGAAAAAGGTCAATAAATTAATAAGGAACTTAGCGTAACTTAAAAGGATCGGATCCTTCGGTTGGTGCACTTTTTATAACGACTATTTTAGAACATGTAAAAAGCGCTGTCAGCAGCACGACAGCATTTGTCAGTTGTACAGATCTCGATAACAAAGTCATTTGTATAAACCTGAAACTAACTGGACCGTTTATCAAAATTCTTAAAATACAAACAGAAAATATCGGTCGTAAGCAACAAGCGCTTTCCACAAATGAAAACGAAGGCGCGACATCTCATAAACTAATTAACTACTGATGAACCGCGCTAATGTCTGTCTATTCAAATTTACGGAGCAGTTTAAAAATCCCGGTTTTTGCTATAACCATTTCAACGAATCAGAATGAAAACCGTTTGCTTAATCTCTTGTCTGAACTCTGTTAGCTATAACGAATGACCGGAAGGTAGACAGGGAAAACAGCGAGTGTTAATCGACAGTCAAATGGCTTGCTCATGTATGAACAACAATCTAGCAATCTGAAACAGGCTTCTAAATCGACCAGAATTAGGAGCTGTGTATAGTAGTGCTATACGGATCTGATCCCTGCATTCCAAGTGCATTCATCTCATATGATGATGACCTACATGTCAAATGTTCCCAGTTCTGGCGAGGTCAGCTCCTTAAGATGTCATCAAAGCTGAGATAATGGAGAGAAGTGAATATTACTCGCAGCATTTTATCGATAATGCCAACATTACTCATCAGGATAGTAATTACAAGATTTTCTTTTTTTTAAAAAAATTCCCTCGTAGAATAATAACTTTTCATAAAATTTTAAACAGAAGTAGTTGAAATGCAATTAAGCGTCACTTCTTATTTATTTGCAAAGTACTGTTAAAGATGTAAAAGTACCTTAGCTATTGCTGTAAACTGATTATAAAAGCTAATTTTAGGATTTTTAAACTGAAAAATGAATTTTTTGTTTTTTTGCAAAAAAGGTAACAATGTATTTTGACTGTTAATAGTCATCGAAATACTTGGAATGCTTGAAGAAACTGTTGCAAGTCATCGATATAAATAGCTATTAAAATATTTTAAAAACAAATTGATGCCTATTATTCTAAAATTTTGGTGATAGAAGCAATAATCGTAGTGGAATTCGTGCATAAAGTACATTCATCGCCACAAGAATTTTGGACAGCCAAAGTGAACCAGTTCTCAGAGAGTATAATACCAATGAAACATACATTTTTCCCGACAAATTTCGTGTTCGATATGTGTGATTTAAATGTGCTGAGAAATATCCCTTCTCTCCCTCTTTTTAACAGTATTTCCCTCTTTCCTGACTTTCTTATACTTTCACTATGTTATTAAGTACCTTGCGCGGAAAATCATTTTGTTAGTGGCATTCTGTATTTTTATAAATAACAATAGTTAGATAAAGTGCTGGAAAGGAGAAAAGTAAAACGCATGGATAAAAATAACTCAGATGATAGAGGTATTAGGAAGAGATCGGACTCATCAAAAAGACTGATAATTAGATAAGAGATTTCGAGCACTGTTTGTGACACAACTTCATTTCTAATCTTTAGGTGTATTTCCTGATGTGCTTCTAATTGACTTTTATAGACTTCGGATTTGAGTTTATTGAGAAATGTCGAGTTTTTGGGGTGTGAACGTGGATGAAAATTCAGAATTAACCAGAAGTATTCAGACAAAGACAGCTAGAGTGAAAGACGATTCTTATACATCTTGGATGAAACCTTCCTCAGATACTACACACATATATATACATACATACACACACACGTACACGCAGATCCACATGTGCGTATATATAACACGTATTATCTGAAGTTGTCATTAGTCACTGTAATTAAGCTAAAAAATTTTATAATTTAGAGCTCTTATTACTAAAGAAACAGAAACGACGTCTGATGACTCCCGATTTCTGAAATGGCGATCCACGTCTGGCTATCTACGTATACAGCCACCTTTCTTATGTTACTTATAATTAGTTTATCGTGTACTATTTTCAGATCATAGCGATGAATGTTTTTTCACTGTCAGAAGGAATTGGTGATAGGAAATTGATAAAACTGCTATATGAAAAAATGAATGAGTGATATGAAATAACCTAGTTCTTTAACCTCGGAAGTATATAATTTACCTTAAAAATACTCGAGAAAACTAAGCACCTACGAGATATCCGAGCAATATACAATGAATTATCCATCTTCTCTCTTTTCGTGATTGTCTAAACTTTGATCAATCTTTATCCTCAAAAGTAAAGGATTAACGCACTAGTGACTTATTAGTACTAGGAAATTAGACGTCTATGAACCACTCATTTTTAACAAATCTATGCACACTGTTTGCTAGTCAACCATAATTTATTCATGTAAACTAACATTGTCAATTTTCACAGTTCAAAAATACAAGTATCTGGTAAGCTTAAGTTTCATAGGATAATATGTCATAAAACATTAATGGGTTCTGCGAAGTTTTAAAAATTCAGCTCTAGTCGCCGCTTTTTGGTTTTGCTATTACGGCAATAGGTTGTAATGAATAGCTTGTAGTAGAAAAACTAGCACCCCCTGATCTGATTATTAATAAGCTGTTTGATAACGAGGAATAAATTAAACCATTTGAGGAAGTTGTAGTAGTGGTCAAATACAGGTCAAGGAAGAGGTGGATGTAAAAGCTTGATTGTTATCTGCAGCCAAAGGAGGCAATGAAGAATTTTGCTTGCATCGAAGACACCACAAAAACATAAACATAATTGTTATTCAATGTGATCAACGGCCTTCAATACGGAAATTATTTTTTTGCAAAAAACCTATATATGAAAGTCAGTCAATAAATGTTATAGCTTTTGGGAACATCCTATCTATTCTTATTTCCATTGATAGTCTAACTTAGACGACAAGGAAAAAGGTGCCAACAAGTCGATATCAGTTTGTTGTTTTCGTTGATCTATTCATTTAAGAACTATTTTTTTTAACGAATTATCGACTGGCACTGCATGGGACACTTCCTCTATTCAAAACAAGAACACTAATAAACCGCGATTTAAACATATAAAAGTTCGAAGAATATCGTAAAAAATCGGTTTCGGTACAGCGAACAAGCCAATGAGATCGTAAATTGAAGCATAAAGATGAAAAACTGAATTTATGAACACACGATGCGCACGCTATGTCTACCCAAGGAAACGATCACGTTAGTTAGTTGTCGCTCAAGTATCGATGTTGGCGAGAATTTTATTTTATATAATTAATTTAACCGCCTTTATGTGATTAATCATCATCCTTGAAAGAAGTAGTGATGATGACTTTTTTCTCTAAAAAACTATTATGGCTTCTTCCAAGGGTGGCGATTGATTGTAGAAACATATCAGGCCAAAATCTGAAGAACTAACAGTTAGCCTTCATTGGGTTTTTATGTAGCAAAATACAAATTTACGAAATGAACTTGCTCAACCCAACAATTCGAACCATGGATTCTGTCCTACTGAAGGAGGTGACGTAGATAAGATGTAAGGATACTTGAAAAATAGTATACCAGCTGCTTTTCACAACTCAGAATACGGTTAAAATATATTAGCCCTATCAAATTTTCAATATTTCTGAAGAGCACAACCTAAATTTTCGGTATTTATCAATTTACTTCAATATTTAACATATGCCAAAGAGACAGACGCAAATTCTTCCAGTGAACCCAATCGAAAATCATAAATTTTGCATATGAGAAGGCAAGAGCAAGATGAGAGCCAATTAAACAAAAGACTGATCAACGATAGTCGTTAACAAGCACTACCAATTTCAGATCATTTGTCACCATTATGTAAAGTAGTTGTTAATTTGCATAATTTTATTATCTCAAAAAAAAACTTACTAAAGACTTTTCTCATCAAGGAACAATCGTTTTTGCATATCCTTAAGGTATAGTGACCGAATATTTTGGCAATTTAAACAAACTGTCTGCTAAAACTCTCACTATCCTCTTCTCGTATTTCATTAAAGCTTTCTCGTCTCTTTCACCTTTGCACTGTTGTAGCTTTAGCTTAGCATTACAATACTATCGGTAGCCTATCAGATCACACAATGACAAAAGCCCAGTCGTAAGTAAAACACATTAATTATTTCTTCCAAAAAAAATGTGCTCAAATAAACAGCAAAAAAGGACAAGTAGGTTTGTCTTAAAGAAAGATTTGCAACATTACAAGTTTCTAAATCATAATTCCACACGTATCAAAATGATAAGCAGGAAAATATTAATACCTCGTAGAAATTGTGCAAACGTGCGAGGTTATCTTATTTGAGATGAATTGGATTAACGAGTGGTTAATTGTTGGAAGTCATTCAAACAAACAATTCAGCATGCAATCTACAACGATGAGAAAACACAGGAACTCTATTGCTTATACGGAATGGCACATATCGCGGTCTAACCCGCGTCATGATTAATTGCCTTTTAAGCTCTATCTATTAGTACTTTTCTGAGTAAAATTTTGGCAACTATATGAACTTGAAAAGAGTAACAAGTACCGCCTACGTACTTAAATAGATATAACCAGGGAAATAGAGTTGCCCATCTAACTTCTCCAGAAAGCAATAAATTCAGTACGCGTGTATGAAATTATCGTTGCAGTAATTTCATGCATTAATTGATAATGCACTGCAAATTTTTTAAAAAATTTTTAATTATTTATTGTATTGATTAGCTTGTTTAGAGTTAAGATTTATATATGAAAATAATTTCATCTGAAAACATGAAGCAGAAATGACCAACCAAAATAGATGTGAGGAAGAATTAGTGCAATTAGAGATACACGCTTCGGAAAGATAAGGTTTGGGTGAAGTGTGTCGATAAAAACAATTAAGTCGCTTGATACTGTTGCTTTAATGAATGATGCCGCAGTGGTGTGACTGAGGTCAGTAGCAACAAGTGCAGTTGGAAGACGTAAGTAGCGTTTACTTACAAGTGACATTAGACTTGCAATAGAGCAGTTAGAATGGAGAAACTGTGTAAACAAACAGAAAATTGACATAGAAAGTTCCGTATGGTCAGTTGACGATCAAATAGATCTTAGCATAGGTTTGCATAAAGAAGAATCAGCAAATTCAAGTGGAAAGTAAGTGCTGCGAAGTGTATTTGTCTCCGAATATCTGTTCTGTTGTGGACGACGATGTAAAACCTTCAATTGCATTTGACAATGAAATCGGTGAAGGATGGGAAGAAAATTAGATGACGACATTTCAACCATATGCTTATGCAGTATCTTAACTAGAAATAGAAACACTGCAAAGAATGCACCTGAAAAAGCGATGAAAGTATTTTGCGGGGAGAACGAAGTGGAGAGCACCGAGGAGAATGACACAAAAACTCCGAATAGCGTATCGTCCCCTATCTTTTCTTCATGCCTCCTCAATTGACAAATTACCCGTCATCGTCATCCACTTCCTGTCAATTCCTCCACACGCTTAATAGCATATGGAATATTCAAACGTTCAGGAAGATTAGCAAAAGGAAGGCATGGAATTCATCATGAACAGAACATCAGAAACTCATCCGTGTTTTCAGAATTCGCTAAACCGATTTCCGTCAAAAGATTCAAAAACTATTTCGAATCTCATTGATCTCAAACTGAGAAAATGTAATTGCATTTATCATTGTTAATAATGCGTAAAAGTACTTGTTTTTTTTGCTATTTCTTCGAACACAGAAAATTTGTCACTTTCATAGCTTTTGGCTTTCAACAAACACTTTGAATTGAAGAACATTCGGAGGCTAATAAAATGTTGCTTAATGCGTCGGACAAAACACCGGAAAAAATACAATTAATTATAGCGATAGCTGCGATGGCGAGTGGACGGTACTGCTGTATTGCATTGGAGTAGAAGAAGATGAGACAATTATTCAACTCAAAAAATTATTCGGTAATTCATTAGTTGAAAGAAATATGTTATCTGCTAGAAAAAACGCCGATTCTTCATTTAGATTTCCTGAGGTTCGACTTCGGAAAAATTTTGTTGAAGACATTTTCTTTTTTGAATTCCACAAAAAAAAATGTTACAATGTGAACAAAAGAGAAGGAAATGATGTTAGAAAAGCTGAAGCATTATGAAGGGTGAAAGGTAAATTGTAATTAATTCGACACATAACATAAAAATGTAATCTCACTTTAGGGTTTTAGCATCAAAATTTGTAACTTCTAACTTTAGACGGCTAATTTTTGCTTATTTTTTAATGTAAAACCACACGTACACAGCAATCTCATCTAATTTTAAGTAAATAAATAATTAACGGATTGAATTACTGTGTACTTAATTCATGATATTTTATGATGACGATAGCTACTACTTATCAGAAAGCTCTTTATTTTAAACAAACAACAGCATTCTAATAACGCTTATGAATACTATCCATCAAAATCATACACTAATCTCCCATTATAACAGTCTACATTATGTAACCATTGACGTAATTATTTTGTCGTACTACATAATTCTTCAAAGTTGGAATTTTATCCGTTAGTAATTGTTTCATCAACACAGACCGACTGGACCAAGGCTAGTTGTTGGTCAGTGTAAAGGAGAAATTATAAATAAAACACCTTTGTATGAGGCTACTTGGGAGATGACAGGAAAGACTCGACAGATTAGGATAAACACTGAAGGTGAAGTAACATAAATGATGCAAATTAGTTATTACTCATACCATGCAGTCATAGTGATGTATGCATTCTCTCTCGAACATGCAATTGCAGTGATGTATGCATTCACTTATTTGCGCATGTTGGTCTTTGGTCTGATGTAGAGTAAATCATGAATGACGAAGTTCGTGAAGAAATTTACTGGAACTATCAGTGACAGAAAGTAATCCTGTAAAGATGAATGATAAAATCTCCATGGGAAAAGCCGCTAATCTGAATTAACCTTTCTCGTATTGTTATCGATCCTTTTTTACAAAAAAAATTATAGCGTAAGAAGGAAACAAAAAAAACAGTGAGAAAAGTACAAAGAGAAAGAATCAATAAGAACCAGAGAGGATAGGATGAGAAGAGCAGCTTGTTAAGGTATGTCTGTCACCGTCTCATCCAACTTTGAGGAGTACACATTGGATGAAGGAAATCATCGATCGAACAGTTATTGTTCGCCATTGGTTCGCTAAAAACACTCCCAGCTGATCGTCCAATATTCTTCGGATCGGACGATGGATGGTACAACAGAGGATCGGTATGGAAATTTCCTTCACATCCGATCAATATTTCCATGAAATTTCCAATAAAATTACAAAATATACATTTCTGTTTTAAGTTTGCGTTTTTTTTTTGTAAGTCTGAGAATGGAAAAATGAGTGGAGAAAATGAAGATGAATCTGCTAGTAAGTAATAAGTGAAAATGAAAATAAGCTAGCGTAATGAAACTTTCTGAAATTTCATTTTAAAAAATGACACTGCTGTCTGTCATCGGGAACAAAAATACTACCAAAATTTCTTCCTAATTATCACAAAATACCTCAAAAAATTTTTCCTGTGCTAAATTTGAAATTATAATATATTCCATAGCATCGTGTTTCGTTCATCAGATTCTCCGCATTATACGGTAAACTATGGGTCATTCAACGCCATCAGTGGATACGTTAGCAACATGTGAATAATAACTATATTTCAATTTCATCACATTAAAAACTGAATTAAGTCAAGCTACTTTCACTGTTTTAAATTCTCTGTTGCAAACTACAAATGAAATCACATTGAACGGATTTAGTTCTATTCAAAAAACCTAACGTTTCATCATTTTACTGTTCAGAATGCTTCTTTTTGGTTTATCTCGCGAGAAGCTTTTTAAAAAAGCAAAGTACTGGGAAATTTTTTAATGAACACAAAAGAGGCAAAAAAATTTTGTACATTGAAGTGATGGACTGGTTCTCGATGTTTGTTCATAATCTACCAAAGAGATAAACGTATAAATCTTTTGCTCAAAGTTACTTTTTCGATTCAATTTAACTCATACACTTTTTTAACTCAAATAACTGATCTCTTTTTGAAGATACTGACCTATCAGTGACAATTTCATTCGATGAGCTACAAGATTTCAAATTGTAAATTCTCACTACACCGATACATTTCCCCTAGGATTTCTTACTTCGTTCTTTTTTTTCTGCCTGTAATGGACAGCAAAGATTTGGACAATTCAATGAAAGGAAAGATGTTTCCATCCAGAAAATTTTCAAAGTTCCAATTGATGTTGACATGCAACACACTGTGATACGCGAACGTGGAATTGACACGAAATTAATTCCGTGTTGCTGATATCATAGGTCATAGGTCTGTTTCTCTCTGTTGTAAATAATAACTTCAAATATAATGTTGCAGAAATGGTGAGCATTATTCACGATATACAGCATTTATAAATCTAATTCGATTAAAACATTTTTTAATAAATTTCATCCTAAGGTGTTTTAACACACAAACTAATGGAAAATGACTTACCAACAACTTAATTGAAATTATTACAGTGATATCCATACAGCTATTGAATTCACATCTCCAAATGAACTTCAAAATTAATGGCAGCTATGAAAATGAAGTGAAGCAAATAAACTTATATTTGATAAATTCCTTATATTCAATAGCATCACAGCATCTGTTCGATTAGCCAATACTTTTTGGCGCACAATTTCAGTTCTCATTTTAAACATTAGGAAACATACTTTTGAGATAACAATGCCACCAAATTCACTACCACTTCTAAGCATATGTAATCAATCGTTCAGACTAGTAACTGTATTAAAGCCAATTTCTCTAGCCTACAAAACTTGGACTTTAGGACACAAATGTACTTCAAGATAAAATGAAGTGTTAAAAATAAACAGTGAGACAAAATTTCTGGTCAACTTAGAAGGAGGGAAAAGAAAGGAATTATACGATTTAATTACTGAACAAACAGTCACTTCAAGTTTTCAGTCTTTCTTTTTCATTTAGTCTTAAAAAAATGAAATAGTAAACAATAAAGGTCAAAACCATTAATCCTTTAACCTTTAACAAAGGTTAAAGGTATATCATTACCATTACTGCATTTAACACTTTTCTTTTGTTTTTTTTTTGATATAATTTTTTGTTATTTTCAGTTTTTTTTGTTGTTTAACAAATGAAAGTTTTCAATTAAGGAAATTGCTGCAAAAAACTTCAAGCAGTTAAATGAAACGTAGCATATCATTACCATTTACTGTAATTCAACAAATAGTTCCATAAACATTGACTAATCGATTAAGTGCGGTAAGATGATAAATGCAGTATTCGATGAGTATTATGTAGCTCTGTGTTAAAGAAATGACAGTAAATTATTTTTAAAATAATTATGGAAATTAATTCCAGTTAAAAATGAAATTTGTAAAACATAATAAATTTACTTAAATTTATTAAGCTACACTTACCCAATAAATCTTTCTACTGTTACTTTACAAGTATTTATGTCAAAATCAACGAGAAACTTTTATTAAGCAACGTAAATTTCTTAAAAACTCCTACATTTAAATTTCACTTATCAACTAACGTTATGTTTTGCGGAAACATCACTGCCTCAGTTTCATGTTATACATCACGTCAGGACTTACAATACGTGCACAACATTATGATAAGCAGTGTACCTACTGGCATCACTCATGAACGGAATATTTTTATCCAAAGATGGCGATAAGAAGTGCACTAATATTCGTACTTCTTTGTAACACATTCTCTTACATCACATTTACAGTATGCATGTGGCGAAACTATTTCTCAACAACTTCGGGAAAAATCGCTAATAATACCTTCAGCAATAATTCTTTTGATAATTAAAATATTACAAATCAAAAATGTGAAATGAATAATTTTGATAGAATTTAGTTTTATAAATATAGGAGGGATATTTTTTGAAATATTCAGTTCTCCAATATTGGATTTGTAAATTCCTACTACCAGAAAATATACCTAAATTCAAACTTTTCATTCTTTATTATTGCAATAATTCGAAATCAATAAAATTATTCATGCAGTTCAAACTAGCAAACAGGTGGTTTTCATGGAATTTCTTTTATTCACAAAAAATATTTCTCCTTGCATGTCGCCCTTTTTTCCATCAGAACGACAAAGGAAAATATTATTTCTACTTCATAGGGAACATTATTTTGCCTTCTACTGCAGAATGAGGAATTTCAAATTCTCTTAACTCAAAATTTATAGTGGTATTACGACGAATGTAATTTATTTTATAAGGTGCTAGTTGGCTATTGCGATGAAAATTTTTATTTAACCAGTAAATTTATCAATTCTAGTCCTGCCACCATAATATTTCGAGCTTGAAATAAAGACTAGTTTCTAGATCGTATTTAACAAATGAGGTCAAAGCCAATGCGTAGAAATACCAGATTTTTTTAATTTTGTTTTGTGTGTTGTTGACCTGAGTTGTTTATTCGATTTCACTTCACTTCAATTAGTGATTAATTAATTAAAGCCAAAAAACTGGCGACTTCAATCTCCTTGCTGAGTGAATAATCTTATCATGGAAGCAAATAAGTTGACATTTTTTACATAATTTATTCCTTCCGAATTTGGAAGTGGCTTAAAAATAGCTTACATAATTTAAAATTGTCGTGTTCAAACACTGCATGTAATCATCACTTCTAAATTTAGTTTTACGTATGCTTTTAAAAACTTCTGTTTAAGATTTTTCGAAATATTCACATCAATAAAACCTGAAGTTTTCAAAAAAAATACATTTCATTATTTGTTTAGCTTTGCAAGTGTTTTAAAATTACTTCTACAAGAATTTTTTTTAGTTCAATTTGAAAATATTTTGCATGAAGCAATATCGTACTGTAGTAATGGGTAGTCTATCATTCTTTCTACAACACTAAAAATTTCAATTTCTCAAAATTCTTGCATATTTCGGAAATTGAAAATAATTTTGTATAATTAATCTGCGCACAGCGTTGATAACAACGTGCAAACTAATCATTGCATTTTATAAAAGTAATTTGTTGTGATGAAGCAGTCGACATGAAATAGCATTGCTTCTTTCATTATTTATCTATTAGGACATTGCCAAACTTCGATGCGCTCCTTTTCACGTCTTCAATTTTCATTTATCAGCCTGTCGTTATAAATTGCTTTGAGAGACCTGGAAACACTGAGTTTTTTTCACCTTGCATCCGTTATTTAAGCTGTCTCAAGCATCATTAACCGCAAATGTTATCGGTATAATTGCTGATAGCTTTTTGAAGATTCACGAAGTGAGCTTGAGCTACGCTTAATTCAAAGGTTTCAATAAAAATTTGTTTTTAAAAATTTAGAATTTGAATAAGCAACGCTTGAAAAATTAAATGGGTTGTAAATAACGATTATTTAGATGAGTGCGGGAAAGCAGATTGTCTTACAACACTGCTCCTTTTATAACCATCTCGTGATCCCATCGCTCTACATGAAACATCTTTTTCACATTTTCCTTTATTTTCAAATGACTCGATTCTGATATGACGGAGGCTTTTCCATTTTCCGATTGACAATCCGTTCATTTCCTCTTCTCATTTTTGCAGGATTTTTATATCAATACTTTCTGTTAAAATTTCCATTTTAGTTGTTAATTTGTTAAATTAAGTTTATGGCAATAAGCCAACTTCAAAAGTTTTTAGTATTATTTTCTTACATTTCTCTTGAAATAAGGAGAAATATGCTTACAATTTATTAAAATTTATGTTTGCGATTTTTTGTAAAATATCAATTGTGCAAAAGAAAGACATAGTGAATTTCATTCAAAAAAAAGATTGAGAATTTGGTTATTAGCCTAATAAGATTAAGATCACTTCAGTGTTTAGATATATTTAAACATTTTCAATTCACTGTCTTCTTAGCATCCACCTTTCGTCCTGTTCATTTCTTCCAGCTTGTCTTTTTAAAGGTTACCCCTTCATCAATAGTATGAGCCACACATACTGTTATTATCTACAACGTTGTCTCACTTATTAATTTCATTTTTTTTTCTAAAAACCAATCATTGTCGTTGGATATTACAGGAAGGCAACAAATTACATTATTGACAAGGAGAAAGCATTGCATAGGTCACTCATTAAGTATACAGAAATCAGCAATTACTAAATTTTTTCACAATCCTTAACTTATAAAATTAATCATTCATTTCCAAAAATAAAAATTTTCTGCGATAAAGAAAATTTTCATCGATCTTACAGGATGCTTTATTCAGACGAAATGGCATATCATAAATAGGTAGACTGAGCATTTAAAACTAAGGAACCTGCGATCAAACACAAAAATGATCCTTTGAATTAAAGCCTTGCAGAATTTGCAAATGATTTGTGGTGCTAAAATATTACATATTTTAAAGTGCAAAAAGAGATTCAATCTAAAATCTATCGTTAAATTTAGTCTCCATTACTTTTGGCATTCACTTATACTTGCATCATCTTTTTTAATTAATGAGTCTTAAAACTAATTTCGAAGATGAAATCATAAATACGTCCTGCAGGTGTGTTTCTAATTTATGTAAAATTAGCGAAAAAGTAAATTTTGGAGATTAGCCTAGCAAAAAAAAATATCCTGACAATATACAAATCGGAAATAAAATGACTGTAAAATTACAAAATTTGAAATTGATGGTAATTTCACTAAGGAATAGTCAATCGTTTGTAATTCTACAGTTTTTCCTTTTCATCAATCCTCTTTTTCATTGAAATTTATAGAAGGCAAGCTTAAATTAGCTTCCTTATCTTCCATTATTCTGTATGTGAGGAGCTGTAAAATTATGTTATTGAAAGCGATCATCAAATGGTGAAAATTTTCACCATCTATTTTACATTATAAAATTCCATTCAGTTATGGAATTTTAATACGTCTTGGCGAAACCAATTTACAGTTAGCAGTAATTAAGCATAAAACATTTGTTTGTTGGTGTTGGTGCATATTCTTGTGCTTGTGAAAAAGGATAATTATGAAGTAGAAATTTTCTCTTTACATCAATCGTTTTTTTCTTTTCTTTGCCTTTTTTAAATTATAGGAAGAATTTGATAATGGAAGTAGTAATTTAAAAAATATGTACTTAGGAAAATTTTTGAATTAAATTTTTTAAATATAAGTGTTGGAAGGCAAGACATAAAAATAAAGCGGAAAGATGAGAAAAGTTCTTATAAAAATAACCATTGAAAAAGTATAATTTTAAAAGTAAAAGAATTCGTCAATATTTCAACCAAAAAAGAAAACGATCGCTGCAGAAATTCCTCATTGAATAACTGATTCGCTTTCAAATTTCTTCTTTGAAATTATATTATTATTTGAAAGAGAAGGAAGTTAACAGATTCTACGGCTTACACTTAAATTACCTCTGCAATTGTTTATCGGTAAAGAGATCGCATTTCAAATATCATCTAATTTATAAGAAATTTTGATTGAAATTTTTTATGACATACGTTGCTATTACTGTTTGTTTTTCTTCGCCCTACAAATCGAACAGTATTATGCTATTTAAATAGCTACGGTACTGTTCTTCTCACAGTAATAAATATCGTAATTCTTGCTTACCTTCAAATTGGTCCTTAATACTATCCTTGATATTCCTACTAACTGACGGTATTAAATTTCCTAAATACATGCTAATTATCACCATTGTTTTATTATGCGAGCGAGTAAAAATACCTTTTCATAACTTTGAAAGCGTACTAACTTGTTATCAATGAAAATGCATTTATGGCATACTGGAGTAATGAAAACCAGAAGTTGAAATATTTTTCAATATTAACTCATTCTAATATCACGGCTTTTAATCGTGTTTTAAATCAATCAAATTACACTTACGCCGGAAAATTTTACATCGCTGCCACAAATATTTAGAATTTGTGAATAGTTTGATCGGCGAAATTTATTCCATCATGTTTTAAAAAGTATATACCACCAAACTGTTTAGTTCTTTTCCGATCAATTTAGTGCTATTAGAATTTTTAAATTGTCTCTGTAAATTTTAAGAACTTTTTTTTGCTGAACAGCTAGGAGTAAAATTCAGTGTTTTCATGAAGTAATGTGCAATTCGATTAGCAACAGCAATTTATAAGTTTCCAGATGAGCATTGAAGTTACCGATGAATATTCTCTTCTAAGGAAACACCATAGTTCGTTCAATTTTTTTAAAGCGTTTTGCATGATTTATATAGTTTGGATTGTGTCTCGAAGAGCCATTCTTTAAAATTCAACAATTTTCCTCTCTCAAACTTTTATTTTTTGCATTTATGTATATTTGTATGTTATGTTGGTGAATAGCGGTGGTTAATACAATTGTTGTTGATAAAGTAATGCCTTTCAAATTATTTTCTGTAATCGCTCAACTTTATTTTGCAACTAAGCGCCACTCTTCAACGATCGATAACTCTAATTTCCACCATTCACATTTTCCTAACCAAATATTTTCCCTTCTCATCAAAGTTATTTTAATCAGTTTAAAACTTATTAACGGCTATAAATATGCTTTCAATTATCGATTAAATTTTTCCATTTAATCATATGAAACTAACACATATTTGATCTTTGTACATTTGCTAATTCACTAAAATTTTAATTACTCATTAGCACTTACTTATGGAACACTCTGAAAAATATTGATTTCTCGGATAGTAAGTGCATCATTTAGGAAGATATGAGGAAGGAAGTTCTCGGATTACAATGAAAGTATGATGACCACTGTTGTAAATGATGTGAGTTGAAATTTTGTATAACTTAACAATGGAAATTATTCTTTCAAGCTGTTAGCAAAATCATAAACCTAAAAAAAACGGAACCAACAATGAATGGTTTTTAAGAAAGAAAAGTAAATGGAACGAAAATATAGTTGGCTCTCAAAACTATTCCGATGATACTAACAAAGTAGCAATCTTATGTTGTATAATATTATAAGCTTATTATTGCGTAGATGAAAGAAGGAATACAAATAATAATTCAGTTTAGCGAGACTTTTTCTGTAGGATTTTTTTTTGGAAATTTTTCAAGAACAAAAAAAACTTTATTTTCTAAAAGTTTTATTCTAAAAAACACTGTTTTAAATAAAAATTTTTGCATTGAATGTAAAGCCTAATGTTTGCAAAAAAATTCATTTGATTAAAGGCAAGTATGAAATAGAAAGTTTTCATGCAGTATGAAATTTTCATTTAATCGATAATCCATAAATAATTTTCATAGAGTGTTATGTTTTAATCAGAAATGGTGCATAACATTTCCAATGCATGTGAATTTTAGACTTTTCGTACACCGTAAATATTTGACATTCCAACATCAAATGACATGATATGGCTGGTTGATTTTAAAATTCAACTTATTATTCTTATCAACCAAACCGAAATACGGAAGAAGCATAACAGAGAAAGGATAAAATGTTTGATAGATTACAAATATCATTGTGATTATTTTGAAAGATTTATCAATCCCTCTAACAAATGAAAAGAAAATGAGAGTGGTCGTTTTCCGTAGTCTCTGAAAGGAGCTTGAAGCATAAAAGGAAGATGATAAATCAAGCTTGGCGTTACACTACGCAAGCATAATTAATCTCCTTCACTAAATAAGTAAAATGCAAATAATGAAAATGTGAGAATGGCTACTAGCAGTAATTCAAAACGTTTTTTTTTTTCCTTTCTCATTTACCGATGTTCTATCTGATATTTTTTTAATTAAACATATAGTGTTTAAATTTTATTATAAATACTAATTACTTAATCCAATTGCATCATTTTATATCTCACGTTTATTTAATTCACAAAAGTTCGTGTCTGTTAGGATGCTTTATATGATGAATGTACGTATCTTTTAGCAATACCTCACGAAACATTCTATGCTTGTAAATTTTCGAAATCAAGCTTTTCCTCCGAAATTTATTTAAGAATTTATTTCCAATCGGGAATTGTGTGTTGCCCTTTTCAGCGTTATCATACAATATGCCTTAGGACTTGGAATAAACAAAATTTAGAACTCATGTTAAATTTTATTTAATTACGTGAATTCCACATGAAATATTATGTTATCCATCATTTGTTCCACAATAAAATTTAAAAAGTTGGATGAAATATCAATGAGTGTAGTTAAAATTAAATGAAATTTTATGAAAATAAAAATACTTTTATTATTTTAATACAGATATTTTTAAATAAATACCTCCTTTTCAGCTGCCGCTCATATTTTCTGCTTTCAATCTCTGGTTTTTTATTTATTGTAGATTACTCGAAGCATATGATAATGCTTGTAAATTAAGCACGAATACAAAATTCCAATTTCTATACAAGTATTATTACTAATAATATGATTAGCTTTAAAAATAAAGTATCTTGGGCTTAAGTCTCAATTGAATCTAAGGAAGAGTTAGTTTCCTGGTTGGTAGAATAGATGTTAGAAAATGTGTGCAAAGAAATTTTTACTCTCTCAACAATCTCAACTAAAATCTTAAACCAATTACTTTTTTCTTCTTTTTTTATTTTCAGGTACTTTAGCCACTGTCAATTATTTTTTCTAGACATTCCTAACATTTTTATTGGGTAGAATTCGTTCCAGTTACTTATCAAGGTGGATCTCTTGATTTCAGCGAAGTAAATTATTTTTGATATTTGTTTATCGAAATGGCGAAAGAGAACAGAGCAGAAGTTACTATATTTCAACGTCTGATTACATTTTAAGGCCCTTCTAAATAACAGCAAAATAAAAGTAATAGCAGTAGCATAAAAACACCAATGAAACTGAAATGAGAATAGTGCTATATGGCATCAGTGTTCTTCTCCGACATTTCTAAATAGGCTAGTTGATCAGATAAAGCAATAAGTCTAATGCTTAGCTTCACCCTCCATGATGCTCTATAATCAACTGTTACCCATTTATTCCTTCTAACTTCGGCACATTTCGTGCATGACTGAAGTGTACTGATAGAAAAAAAGATGAACAATTGAATATCGGCCGGGAAAGGAATAGAAATCTGATTGTTAAGCATTCTCTAACTTAATGCAGTCTGATGCACTTTTTTTGCCATTTTAGTTTGTGTATTTAATCAAACTTTCATTGTTTCATAATTTTCAGCAATTTTGACAATATCCATTGCAAGCAGAATGTTGTAGGAGTGATTCTTTCATTCTTTTTGATTTACTTAGAACAATATGTCTAAGTAGTAGAAGTGGGCTTTTGTTTAAAGTATGTTTACTAAATGTTTTTAAATATCAGTTATGATTAAATCTACTACTAATTTCAATCTTAGTAATTACTTTCTTTTTTCATTATCAACACATAATTACTATATTAAATTAAAATTTTGTAGTTAGACGCAAATTGATTTTTTGTAATTTGCTAAAGAAAATTGCAGTGCAAGCATCGGTCTTTACTTTTGCATTTTCCAGTGTGCACCGATCTTGTCATTTATTTGAAATTTTAGTCTCTTTGAATAGACATAATTTACTTGTGAAACCACAATGATAAATGTTCGCCTCTTTAAGCCTTCCTCTTAAAACACAAAAAAAATGTTCGTGCACATAACTAAAGCTCATTTACACGCATTTATGCTTAAGAATGAAATGGATAAGCTCTTTATTTAACATCAAAAATGAGATCATTTTGACATTTTAAATTCCTTTAAAATTTCCTTATGGACTTGTATTTGTGTTTAGGAAATATCTTACAATCAGAAATATGTCGTCTCTAAATTTTTGCTTCTCAATTTTTAAGATTTTTTTTTTTAAATTATCAGTTTACGTTAGCTAAGCAATAAATTTTCCTAATTTTAGCTTGTAAATACTTAAGAAAATTGTGCAACGATTTACCTTATTTTTTGTTGCTATAATTTTCAACTTTAATAATTGTTTTTGCATACAAATCTCGTCGTTCAGGTCATCAGTTTCACGTAGTTATTTCGTGCAGAAATAGTTTAATATACCTTAAAATGAAGAAGTATTTGATAATTTGCACATTTTCGATAGGGTTATGATGAGTGAAAGTTTTCAAATGCGATAAAAGGACTGTTTGTTTATTTAAGAGCAACTTTAAGTAGGTGTTTCGGCAAGACCAAGTGCTTAACCATTTGTGAGTGATTCATGGAAATTATTGTTAGTGTGTTTAATTCAAGTAGTGTAGTGAATGATGCTTAGCATCGCTGAGCTATTGAATAGCTGATCCCAACGAGAATTTAAAACTTTCTTGTAACAAGACGGCAGAATTCAAAAGCACTTTTTAATTACTACATAATGAAGGCGGTATAATATATAATTTACGTGTACCATCTATCACGTATCCCTTTACATTCAGTACACTTTGGATTAATTAATAAGTGCAAGTAGTCAAGGTAATATCTGCTTGACAAATGCAATTTACTAGCTTATTTAGTTATTTAATGTAAATATTTTATTTTAATTCTGAAGGACTTGAAATTTGGTGTAATTTTTTATCAAAAAATTTGATAAAAAGAGTTGATCCTTTAAATATTTATCCAATTGAAATCTTAAAATGTCCATCTGTCTTTCTATTCATGAATCTTTTTCCGGGTTAGGATTCAGAAATACTGGATTCCACAAGAGTGCACATTTTAGCTTACATTCATATATCCGTCGTCGCTCCTCTGTTTACTTATATATCAGCTTATCTGTCCCACCACTCATTAAACAGTTTTTGAGAACACTGAAGTGAAAATTAACACAGGGGAACAAACTCCGTCTCATTTTTAAGCGTGTCACACGCAAATATATTTTATATTTGCTTTAAATACGTGCAGCTTTTTTGTTCTACACTTTTTGTCCACTTACGTAAAAAGTTTTTATTTTAAAATTTCAGTTCATTTCAATCGAGAAATAAAATAATTGTTTGATTGTAGTGTGATATGACACAATCTCCCGTATTTACTGATCTTGCTGTAAAGAACCAATTTTTGGAGAACGAAAGGCAAGTTCTGATCTTCTTCAGTTACTTTATTTCACTGAAAGAACAGAAATAACACCATTTCAGGAAGACGATAATAAGAAAATAGAATTTCTTCAACCGTACCTTTGCTAGTCATCCTCTTCTCCGTTGTATCTTTTTTGATATAAATATCAAATAGTAATGGAAGTAGAATTTCAGGACTTGGGAACGACGTCGAGACGATATTGTTGTTGTTACAATATGGTTGATAATGCTTACTTATGCATTTGTTTCGAATATTATCATTCTAATTGCTATTGCACGTAATAATTCTATGCGATGTTCAACGAGGTACTTACTTTTTAGCTTCATATCCATAGCTTTTACAATTATTTAACTTAATTGACATCTACAATGACAGGAGTAATTATATGTTTTGCATTACTGCATGAACATTCACTTGCGACGTTTCCAAGATTTCCTTCAATTATTTTTATATTAGTGCAAGATGAAAAGTTCATTCTAATTTTCAATGGTAAAGGAGCCATATAATTGCAAACTCTTCAAGCAACATTGCCACAATTATTTAGTCATCTAACGCAGCATGTTTTTCGGGCGTTGACGTAATAAGCGCAATCGATGAATGAGCTCTTATCCTAATTGCAATATTTCGAATTTCTATTAGAAACTGTGTGAGTAGTGAAGTATTCCAATATTAGACAGTCATGAAAAGAGCATATTTTTTTATAATTAAATTGAAAGAACTTATTTTTGATTTATCTTCTCCTCTTCGTAGCACTGTATATCATATCAGTAATTTAATTAGCAATTTATACAATTCTATTAAACAATAAACTTTATAAAAATTTTCAGATTTCATAGAACGTCATATTTTTCAGTAATTTTAGGTAATTAGCATTATAGGCCATCTATGCTTCATCATTAAAATAGGCAAATCCAAGTCATTTAAAGGAGCAAAATTTAATTCTTTATACTTGAATTCAAGCCAAGCCATCACGGCAAATATGAATGCCAATCCAAGTTATATTTCATTTATTTTCTAGAACAATATCTATTTGATTTATCACATAAATTAACATTACTTTTTTTATCATCTACCTTTACGACATCCTTATTTCTCTGTTATCGTACTAGAGAAATGAAAACAATCGCTTCAATCTATTTCATGTTCGGGTTTGACTTTAACCTTTTTATGAACATGCAAAATCTATTTAAAAAGCGGTATCTTTAAAATTGTTTTTATGTGCTAAAAGTCGGCTGCAGTAACCTGTATTTCGAACCAACTTCTGATGTTAAATGAGAGCCTGAAATAGGAGAGTTTCTAAGAATTGCAAATAAACCTTCAACAACTTCATTTTGTTAGCAAAGGATAAGGAAGGAATGAGTCAATAAACTCTATGAAGCGCTATTTTCTATTTGTATGAAAGATGGATCTAAGTATTCTTTATCCATTCAAAATGATCTATTTTGCTTACTACAGATCAGTGTGTCTGTTAAATGGGAAAAAAACTCTTCAAATGTTTGTCCCTCCTATTAAGACTAGTGAAATCGAGAAATTTCGAAGGAATGAATAGATGAGGAAATAAAGCGACAAGTCAGGTTTTCTGTATTATGCAAAACAATGCAAGCAATTATTATATCGTCAGAGACAAAAATTTGAATAAGATAAAAGCGAAATTAAAGATATTCCCCTCTGAAGGCCTTCAGCATAACAAAAGGAATGCGATGGAAAATGGATGAGAATTTCAAAAGTATGCGTACCATGGAGGGAATGCTGTCCCATCAACAGTAACCAATTGAAGCATCACGGAATGTTTGAGGTTGCCGCAAAGTTGCAAAAATTTATTTTGCATTTTAATTCACTTCTTGCTCTTCTGCATTGTTAATAATTAATCACTGAGTGGAAGATAGGTAAGTTTGTAGTAACATATCATCATGGTAGTGAGCATTTTGAGGAAATGATTTGATCAGTTGTTATCTAATGAAAGGCGTATGCTGCGGTAAAAAAGGAATGAAAAAAATGAAGGGAATTTTGTCTAGAAGACTTGATAATCTATCTCATTTGCACTTAGTCATAGCATTGTAGACATTAAACGATTAATAAAACTTCTAGAGATGTGTAGCAATGATGAACAAACGACTTTTTCAGTTAGAATTCACAAGAGAATATGGAAAGAGTTCGTTAAGTTCTTTTGTAATAAAATAAAGCAATTAGGTTAGGATGTGATAGGTGACAAATTTCCCTTGTCTGAGAGTAATTCTTTCACTCTCTCAATGTTATGCAAAGGAAAGTTACAACTGAGAACTACGACCAACCACTGAGAATAATTTCAGGAGTATAGCACTGGCATCATATGCTAATAAAAGAATAATCTTATTATTTCTCTATTAGCGGATGATATCATTCATAAAGCAATACTTACTTTATTCTGTGATATTAAATTATCTTCAGAGAATTATAATTAATAATATAATCTTAAAAGCATGAAAAAAAGTTGTTGCTTAATTTATATGATATGATACAATATTTTGTCGGCTTATATACTTTGTAAACTTTATAAAAGTCAAATGGTGAGAATTGGCTGTGTTCCCACATAAAGTTTACAACAATCATTTATTGTTCCTTTGATTACTGCACAATTAATTAGGACATAGTTTTTTTTCACCAATGGTAATTGAAGAAGTACTCACATAGCTGAAGTAAAATTGAGTAAATTTACAGTTCGTTGAGAAAGAGAAGGAAACAAAATGTTTAGAATTTACTGTAATAACATTTCAGTGAATTCTCAACTATTTTTAAATTTCTTGAAGTCACTGAAGGGTGAGGATTGCTGAAAAGCTGGGAACACAATATTTTTGAATGACATTCCTTTTGTAAATTAATTTACTTACATTATGTTATGCGTTTCCACAGAAGAAGGTATAGCAAGATCATCAGTGAAAAATCTACAAAAGCTCAGGCCAAAAAAGTGAATAATTAAAACAGTTAAAATTCCCATTGTTAAAATCCTTATTAAATTAAATTCATTGTAGTTTAAAATCTGAAAAACTAAAAACATCAACATTTGTTCAAATTCAAAAGTGTTTTTTTTCGATGCACACAAAATTTGAAATTTTAAAAAAATGAGAAATGTTTTTCCACATTAATAGCTGTTTTTTTTTCTTCTTGATGGAAGAGTTATTGGTTCAGCTACTTTCATAATTTCCTTCCGCACAAATACCTATTTTCAGCTACTGGTTTATAATATCATTGGCTACATGCGATATAATTATGGCTCTGATCAGTTTAGCTCACCTTGTGCCTGCGACGGCTTTTCACAGTGCCTTCCTAGATTTTCACTCGGTTCGCAATGTGCTTATGATATTCTTCTACGACCTTTTTTGGTATACAGCTGTTTTACAGTTAGCACTTATGGCGTGTAACAGGTCTGTCATTTGCTAAACAATTTTTGAGCATTTATCGAACGGATCATTTAGCTAAGATATTCTTTTGTTGAACTTTAATTGGACAAATTTTGAGTAGAAATTACAATGTTAATATTTATCACAAAATAAATTCACTTTTCATCGTTATGGCTGAGTGATCAAACGTGAAAATATTCCCGTCACTCTTGTAAATTCTCACGTAGAAATATGCGTTGATAACAGCGAATGGAATTTTCATCTTTCTGAAATGACAACTTGCAGATTTGTAAGCATAGTTTATCCAATGGAATATAAATGGCTATTTTCACAACGAAATGCATTGCTTGCAATATTATTTGGTTATATATTAGGCCTGGCAGTATCCTTGCCAACATTATTCCCATGTTGTCATACCTTATGGAACGCTGATTACTACATTACTGTCTACGATCCTGTAAATACCTGGTACTATCTTCTCTTTGCTTTGCACATGCTTCGCATCATATATTATTGGAAGTGGAATTGAATATAGGTGATGGCACTGCATATATTAGGTCATAACTCTAAACGATAATATAAGAGAGATAACGACGGTAACTCAGAAGACAGAAATTAAATATATTTTATTTTACACTTATTAATATTATACACACCTATGTTACAATTATCGAGAAAGGAAATAGAAATCTTAAATGTAACTAAATGTTTGCAGTGTCGAGATTTCTGGAACTTTTTACTCCCTAATTTTCACTAAAATAATCAACATTTGAAATATTTAATATCATATTAGTAAGTGACCAGTGGAAAAAAAACTTTTATGTACACTTCATCAGGTATGACGTTTCCAATCGTACGGATTTGTCACTACATAGAATATTTTTGAAAGCAAAAATAGGTCCGACATATTTCAGAGAAAGCTTCAGTCTCTTGAGCTTGAGATTTCACTTCATTTAAAAATTCTTTTCCCTCTTACTCAACCCTTACAATAAGCGACGAAAATCATTTACGTTCTTTTACGTGTTTCGTAGTGCGCTGAGCCACGTTTATATTCAATTCATTATCGGCGGGAGAAAATTTTTTATTGGGTGGTTTTTGATTGGTATTGTACCATTTTGTGATGCAAAATTTTAATTTGATAAAACCACAATAAATTAAAAATATTTTCCCATACAAGGTGGGGAATTGTAGTGTTCTGGTATGTTTTAAAAGGGTGACAAGCCGCTTTAAACACACCAACAGAATAATAAATAAGAAAGGAGAATTCAAAATGATGAACTAAGCGTTTCTAATTACATCGCAAACGTTGTATGAATTAAGCAAACGCAACTAATTTATGAGCTACAATTTCTTATTTTGAAATTACACGGAAATTCGGAAGAATAACAGGGATGAAGCGTTGAAGCGTTTGAAATATTTAACCTTCTAAAACTTAATTCCTTTATTTGCTTTTACAATTAATACAACTGCTGTGTGACATAGGATTTTGAAAATTAACTTTAATGGGAATATTTGGTGTTTTATTCTGTTTTTTATTTTTTTGTAATTAAAATCTTAGCGTTAAATATTTTTATAAGTAATATACACTATGTTAATTATGATAAAGTGATTTTATCTTCAAGCAAACACAGTATATTTTTTTGCAATAATTGGATAGTTGTAAAATTGATTTATCGCATAGAAACTACTTACTTCCTGAAATTGACTGTACATGTGGTGTGTCTGTGTGTGTAAGAGAATGAATCACAGCTTATTTCATGAGGAATCACTCTCGTCTTATTTCGGTAAAGAAGACACTTCTCAAGTGTAATTAGTTTACGTACATTGCGTTTTAAGCACACTGGAACCTCCGTTACTTTCAATTGCACTTGAGATTCAGAATGACAACTAGTAAGAGAATATTCTGCCGAAACGTCTCCAGTCTAATTATTCTTCTCAATTAAATTTCATAGAGGCATAACGTGGAATGTACTACGACATGATTGAATTTTGTTTACCTTGTGTTTCTTTGGAGAGTTGAAATGAATGAAATGGAAAACGATAGCGTAGATAAAAAATCTAATCAAGCATTTTAGCTAGCGGCTTTTAAATTATACTAAAAAGCTAAATTTACTCAAGTATTATTACTCGTTAATGTAGTAGATGAAAGTATACTGGATCTCAAATTTTACCGCATAAATAATACGCTACAATATATGTTTTAGTGCATCAAAGTCTTTGTGAGAAAAGTAATGTATAAGTCAATGAGTTACTCGTTCGCGTACATTACTTGCGTGTTGGTAATCTGAAACTTGAAAGGTAAAGAAGAGGCCAAATATCGGATACAATCGAGTTTAAAAGTAACAGCATATACTGATGCGATTTTTTCACAACCCCAAAGAAACGTCATTTTTAGGTATAAATATGTTGATATGGGCGTCAACAGTATGTCTTTAGTAGTGATGATTATTTCTTACACAGTAATTATCTGTAAGGTACGAGAAAGTAGCCAGGCAATAGCTAAACATCAGTTAAAGGTATGCAATCTGTTAATTATTCAATTTAACTTTTTTCAAACTAATAAAGCAAATAACACTCAATGCATCTCACTGTCGTAATTGTAATGTAATTGAATATATATCTGTCAGAAAAACTGCAATGAAATACTTTTTTTTATTATTAAATTTAAAAATTTCCAGCAAAGATCACTAATAATTCTAGCACTTTTGACAATTGCACATCTTGCAAAATAAAATTTATGGAAGAATATTTTGGTAAAGTTTTTTAATTTTTGAATTTTTAATTGAGATTTTTTTGTAGAGATCGCTATCAGCTTTTACCGCTCTTTTGTTTGCAGATAAAAGATACGCGTTTGGAAAATCGTAATAATTCGTGCATGAGATCAAGCAGTTTTAAGACAACACGTAGACAGATCAGTAAAAAAGAGATGAGACTTTTCGTACAAGTGAGCAAATTAAATTTGTTTCATTTTGAATTTGATATTGCTTGTTGTTTTCCGTACTATTAAAATTTGCGTACCATTTTAGCTTCAACTTCTAATAACATTTTTAGTTTTTTCTCGTTTCATTGGTTTTTCTAATTACTTGGACAACATGGCAATGGCTTCCACATATGTCTGAATCAAAATGGGCCTACTTTGTTATGACTTCGTTGTTTTTCATAAATAATTCTATCAATCCGACAGTGTATTTATTCTTCAATACTCAGGTTTCTTTTTTGAGCTTTTTTTCCATGCTAAATATATCGATAATTAAGGATGAATTGTATTTAAAACGAATAATTGAAAATGATAATCGAGCTTTACTTTATAACTTTACTTTAACTTTACTTTACTTCTACGAAATCTTTTAACTTATAGTTACGGTATGAAGTAGCACGTCTGTTATGCAATTCAAGCACAAAAACAGTTTCACGAACGCATCGTGGATGTGTGTTAACGTCCAAGAGATTGCTCATATATAACGCAACTAAAAACCAATCAACAGGAAACAGTGAAAGTAGGAGTCAACATGACGAGCATTACGAAGTGTCAACAACACAGAGTGGACAATGACTTACCAACGATCAGAACATCCGACGCTAGTGCTACATTTAAAATTTAGTAAATTCAGCGGTAGCTCCAATGACAATGAACATAGCGATAATAGAGCGTGGAAAAAGTTGCATCCATAGTTCCTTGTTGGTAATAATACTTTCATTGATGAAAATGACACTTTAGTTCTTTAATCGGTAAATTATGATATTTTTATTTAAGTGCTAAAATACGTAGGTTCTAATTTATCTATGCATTACTAAGATGTGTCAGAAGAGCAGTGCGATATACATCCCATTTAAATCATGGAAAAATTTCCATTAACTTTTACCATTCTTCATATTCTTTCAAATATGCCATAAATGGGTAGTACGTCCCATACGTCACTAGAAATAGGCTTCAAATAATGGTTATACCATTACAAAATGTGAATTTGCTTCATTCATTCAGATATATTGAAATAAAATGCTTAAATTTTTCATACAATCCACTTCTGCTTTATTACTCTAAGTAGCGCAACGATGAGCCCTTTTGAAAAATTTAATATATGGAAAAGAAATTTATGGTGAAGAATCGTTACAGAAGGAAATATGTAAGTACGGCTGAAGTAAGTCTGATCGTAACATTTTCACTTTATATGGATCGAATACATTCAGAGAACTTTTCCAGTACTTCTACTCAGCACTTATTCGAAAATTTATTAACAGTGCTTGCTACGACACAAAAGTAAAAAAATGTAAATGATATAAGTTATAAATAATAAGTAACCTTAAGAATTACTAAATTTTTTTTTGCAAAAAAGTGTAAAAATTTTCCTTCCGTAAGTTGCAAGTAGATATATTTTTGAAGGAAGCAACGTTTGCGAAAATTTCTGTGCAATGAAATATCAGTGGGATTCATTGGAGCCTCGGAAACTTACGGTCATTCAAACTCATTCTTTACCAAAACTAGAAGTACTAAAATGAGAATGCCTAAATTTTCATTTTGAAACATTGATATTACGGTGTGATTGTCAAAAACTTCATTTGTAACATTGAAAATACGTCTTAATATAACATTGAAAATACGGTGTGACAGCAGTAGACCGTACATGTGAATCACTTCATTGGTGATGTATTCTGAAGGTACTAAGTAATTAGAGCCTTTTGTTTCAAATACTTTACTCAATTTAAATTCATCGGGAATAATTGGCTTTTAACATGTTTCAAGTAGTTGCTAAGCAAAAAAAATTATTGAGTTAAATACATGCAATACAACTAGTCCAATTTATTAGAAAAATATGAGCTATCAACAAAGTTGGAACCTTTATTTTTGACCGAAAATTTCCAACCCACTCATTTGATTAGTCTACCAGTATTTTGATTAATAACATACACATGCATAAAAGCAATGAAAAAACAACGAAACAAACAAATGAGCTAGAAATTATTCACTAATAAGTCAACAAATCAACAATATCAAAAAGGTCTGTTTTAAACAAAAAGAACAATGAAAGAAACTTATGAATTCATGGGATGGAAAATAGATGCCAATCAGTCAAGGCCTTCCGGAATAAAAAGGCTATTTTACAATAGAATTTCATAACAAGCCTGTAATTTGGCATCTATTTTGGTGTCGAATATCAAAGATGACCGAGTATCAGCTTTAATTTTATGTTTATCCATATATATTTGCAAGGTACAATTGGCGTAGCCAGAATATGCCAAAAATTAAATGAAAAACAATGTAAAAAAAGGAAGAACATAAATCGTTCCAAAATATGACTAACTGAATTGACAATAGGAAGTGAAGACTATTATGAAGCTGTAAGGATTTGATAATCTCAAACTGCGTGAGTGCCAAAAAAATGTTCGATAATATTTGCAATCCATATTTTTCATTCCATTAAAACCTTTCTGTTTGTGTATAGTTAAAAAATCGAAAACAAGTTAAACCAAATCACACTAAGATTCAAGACATGCAAATAAAATCAAAATGCTGGAACTAAAACAAAATGCATCAAAAATGCACAATAACGAATTCTGATATTTCGATATTCTCCTACATCGCTATGTGAACACCGAAAAAGTTTGTTGCATAACACCAAATTCAAAAAAAACGGTATCTTCCTAAAACCTGGATTGTTCGCTACAGTTGGTCGGTTTTACGCAGGGACCAAACTGATAGATATAAATAAATACAGACGATTTAAACCCTAAAGATTGTTCCGATAAATGAAGACTTTTCTGCCTTTGTTACCCAAACATAAATTAAATGGTTTCCGCTTTCGAAAGCTGAAAATTGGAGCCAGATTTATAGAGGCTCGATTTACTTTCTGATACACCCTTCTACAGTTGAACGAACCAATTCAGCACTTTCTGTCTACATGCAATAGAAAGCTTAGATCAAACAACCTGCAGCAAAAATCTTTTATTCATATTTTGATTGTACAGAGAATTTTGCAAAAATATAAAGCTCACAGGAAAAAGAAAAATCCATTATTCTAAACTTCTGTCCATCACGTACTCCTAGAGAGCTCATGCAATCCTATTCAAAATATACAAATAAGATACTGTATGCAACAAGCCTTATTACCAAATTTTCCTACTATTTCGTCCTAAAATTTTATCACTGGTCACTATGGCATCTGAACGTTTGAGAGAATCCAAGGGTAATATGAAATGCAAACGAATTACATGATAAATTAGATGGCGATTTGTTCAACACTATCATAACTATCATTGGAAATTCTGTAGCATACTTCGAATGCCTGTCCAAGAGTTATTATTATTTCCGTTGCTACGTCCTATAAAAGAGCTATCCAAAGAACTGTACATAAAGAAATACTGAGTTTTTTATATACAACGTCTTTAGTTTTCGATTAAAAGTAATTAAATTTCGTGAACGAGGTATTTCAAACTGAAAGAATATGACAACTTACAGCAGTCAAGACGCAAAACACATGACAGAAATGGCGATTTCCATCTTGTGATATATAAGCGAAACAATTCAGATCTCTTTCATCTTGACAGACTATCTGTATCTGCGCTATTTCATGCTCGACAGTAAGTTGCTGAAAGTGTAATACAACAGAACCGTTTATGATAATGTCTTTCGTTCTAAAGAAGCTATCTGATAAATCCATAAGTAAAAGATCAAAAACCTTCGTAATAGCATCAAGTACTCGAACACCCGACACTGAGATTTCCAGTAAAACATGAGGAACTTTGGCTATTTCGCGAATACCTCTCTAAAAAAATATACTTGCTAAAAAATAAATGGCTTAATAAAAATGATAATAAAATTGCTGTTTTAAGCTCAAGAAAATATTTATGAGAGTAACTGTTCACAGAGTATTTTACCTTCAACTTGATCATAGCTCTTCGAGAATCCTCTGTCTCTTCAACATTTGATATTTCCATTGATCCAAGATAATGAGCTGAATAGGAGATGCAACTTTCAATAAGTGTATTGGATGAGTGCTGCCATTCAGTCTGACGCCCTCCAACAATCACTGAATTCGGTTTTTGAGTGCTTGACGATGACTGCATTGTACTTCTAAACTTCCTCGATTAGATTTATGGGATTATATGGAAAATAAAAATACTACCGTTTTTGGCAGTATTTTACCAATATAGAAAATACTACCATTCATGCAGAATTCACCTTGTTTTTCAATTTGATCATGTTTTTTTAATGAGAAAAATAAGGTCCATCTCAGAAAGTGACAAAGTTTAAAATGAACCACCTGCTCTCCTGACCGCTATCCACTTCCTCTTCCTGCGCTGCAGCCGCTCGTTCTGCTGCCCTTTGACGTCGCTCTTCCTTTGCTTTCTTCAAAGAATTTAAAATTCGCTTTTGATGACCAAGTTTTGTAATACCAAGAACCTGAAAATAATGCAGTCTATGAAGAAGGTAACGAGGAGCATAAAATCTAAAGTAAGCTAGCTTCTTACTTTCAAATGTTTCCGCGTTGAATCGACTGCAAAGACGATCAGCATTGACGTCAATCCACCATTTACAAAGTGACCGAGATAATCTTCCAATTCCAGTGAATGCAACCAGTCCGAAACATATGTAAACGAATCTGAAGAAAATTCAAATCGATAATAAATTTACTTATGAGTGATTTAAAAAATTTAACACCAACTTGCACTTTGGATAGGGACATTCGGGTAATTCTCTAAATACATCCCGATTTGATGTTGTGTTGACTTATCAAACCCAATTTCTTGCATGGAAGCACGATCAAGTGTCGACTGCTGCAAATAACAATAATCGATACAAGTTTCGGAATACAAACCTTTCCCGAGAAATTTTTTAATTCCAAAAACAATTTGTTTAAAAAAATACAATTTTTTTTATTTTTTAAAGCAAGAACACACACACCATATGGACGACACTGTCAAAGCCATTATTTTCGAGAATTTCGGCAATTTCATTTGCTCTGGGGTTAGGTATTCCAACGCACACATTTAGCCATTCAGCAACAGCATTTACCCCGCGCTGGAAGAAGCGCTGTTTAATACAGCAAGAGTCAAAACAAAACATCTACATAGCTTTCTCAAAGTTTAAGTGGTGACAACTGACTATTAGGAATTAGTGACTTTCGCACTGACCGGTTGTATATATCTTTTGTCAGCATCGAATTCAAATGACTGTCTGTTTTGCACTGTCTGTGGTCCACTCAGCTGCAACGTTAATGCTTGAGATCTCCGGTCTCTGAGGTAAACGGCTACTTTTGGTTCATACTGAGCTGTAAACACCGATTCCCGACAAATTGCGCCACCGAATGACTCCATTATTTCATTGATCTGATAACACGTTTTTAAACAAAACTCAAAACTAACACTTTTTTGTCTCCTTAGTCTCCTTAAAGATGAAACTTTATTGCAACGGTTAAAATTACAGTTGAGAACTCCACCTTTTTCCATTCGATACTTTCATCTAGGGAACTATGCCGAGTCGAAACCTGTATACTACTGTTCAGTTCATCCCTATTTTGCTCGCCATCGCTTGAGATTGATAATCCACATGGCTCTACAAAAAAAAAGGCTAAAACATAGGAAAGGAAGCAAAGCTCTTTTTGATGCTTGCACTCACGAAAATGCATGTTTACCTCTTCTGCAATTTTGTTAAGAACAAGATTTTTGACAATAAACGCTCACCCTTACTTATGCTACCATATGCTGGAATAGAAGATCCGGTTGGTAACCGTACCTCCATAGAAGAAAATGATTGATCATCCATGCTGGAACAGTTTAAATTACGAAAGTATTTCGGTTTTGGCGGCAAAAAAAACTCTAAAAATAAAGTTTCACCTGGACTGCTTGTAACGCTGACTGCGTTCCTGCGAAGGAGAAATTACTGATGGCGATGTCGAAGAGACATGAGAGATCATCGGTAGGGAACATGAAGACGCCAAGGTGCAGTCTGATCCTACTGAAATCCAGATTTATTTTGTTGTGTAAATAAATAATGAAGATTATTAACATGATAAGCTTCAAGTATAAAAACCTGATGACGGCGATTTAGTATCCTTCTGCGTGTGTTGTGATCTTTTGCTAACAGTGGGAGATTGTGAGAGCCGTTGCTTAGCATTATCCTAAAACTGGAAATGTTTTCTATTTAAAAAATATTAAACCCTAGAAATCTATATAAAAACAAACTTTGTTACAAGAATATTTCAAACCTGACTGCAAAGGAAATGATGGATGCGAGACTCGGCAGTTTCAGGACTTGGGAGATGATCAAGCTCAAACTGACCATTATTAATATTTGTCCCCTTTTCATTTTCTGTTGTTATGATTTCCATGCAACTGGTCAGTGCAGTCTAAAGTGACTTCATGTTAACGCAAAAAAGCTATGAAATAAAAAAAAAAACGGAAAAAGGAAAATTACAATGTAAATTTTGAAAAATATACAGTAATCATTAAATTACCCTCGTTGAACAACTTGACTTAAGAGCAGATATCACAGAACTACGATCTGGTAAGGAACAATCGTCATTTAAGATGCGTGAGTACCTTCTCTGTTTACTCTAAAATGAGATTTTATAATCTTGATCAAATTTTCTACATTTGCTACTGCTTTACAAGAGATGAATATCAGCAGATCAAAAGAAAACTTTCCAGTGTTTTCATTCGTCCTAACTGAAACTAAAACTTGGTTTAGGCATCACAGTAGATGAAGGATTTCGCAAATATTAGGCTTTAAATGGGTACAGCTGTGTACTTAAGCTTACCTCTTCCACTGAACATCTTTCTGGAGAATTTTGTATCGACAGAATGCTGGCTGAAGCTGACATAGAAACCTCTTCAGGGAGTGCTAATGGTGCCCGACCGTGAGTTAAAGAGGCTATTCCAGATGGAACAATGCTGCTTTGTTCCCCAGGAGATAATGCTAAAAATCATACACAACTTACTGCCAAACTAAGACTTGCACATAAAATTCATGATGATCAGAAGAATCAATAAACTAGTCTAGTTCCATCCCAACTAATCATAATTTCAAAATGAAAACTGATTCTTAGAAAAAACATACAACGTTCAAGAGTTGAGCAAGCAAAAGTGAGGATGGATGCTGGGCTTTCTGTTCGGTGTAAAGAACTTGGTGGGCTATATTTAACAAGACCGTTGTTCTTACTTGTGCTAGTTTGATGCATTTTAGTTTTTCGAGGAATCGATTCCGGCTTCAATGCTTTCTCTAACAAGGGCAGACGTTGACGGCCAGGTTTCACTAAAAATAAGTGGCTGAATTCCGGAATAATATCTTTCAAATCGGATTAGCAGCAAATTTAAAAATGTGAACGTTTAAAAGCAATCACATATAATAGCGACATTATTAAATGTGATTTCTTACCAGGTGGCATAGTCTGTGTACCATCACTTCTAATACTACAGGATGGTACACTAACATTTTCACAGCTATCCTCATGTACTGATCTCGCTTCGCAGGTATGCTGCCAACGCCGATGTCCTGAAGAAGATTTTAGCAGCAATTTTTCAATGCACTACTAAATTAGTAAAGGAAGCATTTTTGATTCCTAATGAAAAATCTTTGGTGCTTTGTGGAAAACGTATAAAAACTGTCAACATATCTAAATTTTATAATCTAAAAAATTTGTGAAACACGAAAAAAGTCCAAGTCAATGAAAGCTTACCAGGTGGTGGAGCATTATCGTAAACAATATTGCGTGGCACATTGTCATAGGCCAGAAGACGATGTGGTGGACTTACCCCATTGTTATACGGACTAGCATGCTGAGATCGCCAAGCATCGTACGACAATGGAGCCTGATATGAACACGCTATTGCTGAATCTGGAATAAAATAATTTTCATAAAAATCCTGCTCAAGCAAGATAAGCGCAGATAAAATGCATAGACCTTCCATTAAAGCTCATCAAGCCTACAGAGTCACATTTAAATCAGCTTTTCTTACATAAATCCAAAACATTTGTTTAAGTTATGGCCTTTAATTACTAAAAACGAAATAGCTTTTTTACCTGAATTAAGTGCTGTTCGACCAACTCCCATCCTCGGTAAAGGAATCCCATTTCTCTGAAGTGTGTGTCGATACTTATGACTCGGCAATACGATAGCAAACCGAGATATGCTATTTTCTACATTAAAACCTTCAGTTTGATCTGATGATTGTTGTAAACTAAAACACACCAGCACAGAATAAAAAAAAAACCAAGTACACAAGAATCATATTATGTGGATTTACGGGAAAACAAACAATCTGAGCAAAAAATTCTAAGCTTTACCCAGATTCACTCCTAGATGATTCCACTTGAGTGTCTGACAAAAGCAGAGTTGAAATACCATCCTGATCACCATTAACTAATGCAGACGTATCAGCCTGAAACGTGATTGCTGAGTTTTAAATTTAATCACAGTAAAGAGTTTTAGAATTGCTAATATAAAACGAAATACCACTGTTGATGGTGGTGGATAATAACTGCCAACAACCGAAGCGCTATCAGTTCCACAAGTTAAACTGTGCTGTGTGTGATTTCGAGTTGCGTGAAGTCTAGCTGAAACAGAGAAATGTATTTCTTGAAAAAATATTGTGGCTTTTGAAAAACTACCTGCTCCGTTTTACTTTTAAACATCTCTACGTACCTGCAGATAATTCGGGTATCGGTTTCCAGACATTATCTTTCGAGTTAGCGTCATACTTCGAATGAAACTGTAAATTTAAGTAAACCGAATTATTCTCTGAACTGACTTTGTTACTTTGACGATCCTTGCATTTCTGTATGTAAGCTATAAAATAACAACAGTCAAAATATATGTTAAAATCGGAAAAAAAATGATAAGTTGCAGGAAGCTGCCTATGCAAAAGAGATTTAAGAATAACCTTCAATGAGCTTACGGCATTCTGACCATCCCTCTCGGCTCTGTATTACTTGTGTGAGATCTGAAGCTTTTTCGTTTTCATGCTCTGCTAAAGTTTCTAACACAGTACGTCCTTGTCCATCACGGGTATCAACACTAATACCTACAACCTAGGAATATCCAAAAAAAATTGTGAAATAAATAAATATGTTACCATCATCAGAATCATATTATATAAAAAATGGCAAAAACAAAATTATTCCATCCGAAAACTTAACCTTGTTCAAGCAGCAACTTAACAGCTTCAACTTTTCCAAACAATGCTGCAACGTGTAATGCACTACCTTCTTCGGTAACATAATCAAGATCGAAACCGGAATGACACAGTATTTGGAGGCAATCAATGTGACCATGACGAGCAGCTGCATGTAAAGGATATACTACTTGGGCTGAATGTCGTGACCTTCCTGGATCTGTGGTAATGCACTCTGACGCGCTCTAAACGGAATCATTAAAAACAATGCAAAACATGTTAGCCAACTTAAGTTATGACATTAACATCTTCCAACCTGACCTGCAGTGCTAATTCTGGACAATTACAAATCAGTAAGCGACACACATTAGCTTTCCCAAGTCGTGCAGCTACGTCTAAAGCTGTTTCAGCACGTGCATTCCTCATCCTAGCGTTTGCGTGAGTCTGCAAGATATTTTTGTGATACGGAATTTTATTCACAAGCAAGAACTTCCCCTCAGAACTAGTAGGTTCATTGTTTTTCCAATTCAAACTAAAAACATACAGCAAGCAAAACAGTAACAACTTTGCCATGGCCGTGTTGTGCGGAAAGATGCAGAGGCGATTCTTTGGCATTGTTTACTGCATCAACTGTATTTGGTTCAGCATTAATTAAAGTCTGAAATTAAAATGTAAATGCAAAACGTGACGATTTGAATTTTATTCAAATGTAAAAATATGCTTAGCAATTACTTTTCCATTAATAATAATTACCTGTATAACCTCAACATGTCCATTCCATGCTGCCAAGTGTATTGGCAAACATCCTCGTCGATCTTTTACTCGTGCCATTTGCGAATCAACACTCAGTAAAATTTTGACTACCTTGAAAAAATTAAACTTGCAATGGATTACAATAAGGCTTAGGTACAAGAAGTTAATAGACGGGTTATTAGTTGTACCTCTTTATGGCCCAGCAAAGCGGCAAGGTGGAGCACTGTATAACCGTTCGATGGATCTACGATCGAACACAGCCATGTTGAATGTGACGACGTCGATGCACGCAAAAAGCTATAGCATTTTTGAATAGTTATTACTTCGAAATTTCTCTTTTACAACATACTTCGTTCGATTCTATCGAATCGGTAGTGAGGTTCTCAAGTGTATTACAAAATTTTTACCAAGTACTTGAAAATCTGTTTTAAAAATTCAAAAAAATGGACGAAAATTTACCTTAGCGGTGTCCGCGGCCGCCTGTTACGCCTGCTTAATAACCATATCTGCACCTTCTGCGCATCTCCCCGTCTCACTGCTTCAAAAAGTTCCTATAAACAGTATTTCAACAACATTGTGCGTTTCTCTGTAATTAAATATCGGAAGAAATCACTATTAAAAATGGAAGTACAGAGTATTTCCATGTTCTCGTTAATAAAAAGGCAGTTCACGGGCTCTATACAATTTTTTTAGTGAAAACGGGCTTACCTGCTGGACAGAGTTAAGTTCTTTCGGTGCCATCGTTGCATGACGATAGGGATTCCCGAAATTATCGACAAAATATTTTTTAATAACTTATTTTGGATAAAATCGCGTCATCCTATGTAGTAGCGTTGTCATTACTAAAATAAAATTTGGATTTTAAAGAAATATAAAGGATAGAAAAAATCCACAAAGATTTCAAACGTATTTACTAATTTACATAAATACATTTGGCTGTAAAATGTAACCTCATTAATCCATCAATAGCTAATAAATCACAAATGCACACTTAGCCCTCAATAAAATATGAAACTATCACTAAAATTCTTATCATTTCTATTACTTTATAGATATCTTATAAAAGCTCCGGCAGCGTACAGAAACTTTAGTGATCTTCTTTCGCCCTTTTGACTTTACAGTTCATAAAAGTGAAAAGAATATTATGAATATTACAACACAAGAGAAGTTTAAAAAGATAAAAAGCAAATTCTTATAAAACAAAAATTATGCAGGAAAAAAATACTCAAAAAGCTGGAAGTCTTTTTTGCACTATAAATTCAGAATAAGACAACGTTTTTTCTACGGTAGACTTCGTAGCAGCGTACGTGCCTTAACTTAACTAGATGAAACAAAGATCAGTTTAAAATCCGTAAAGTAATCTTCGTTAAACAGAAAGCAGGAAGTTAACAAGTAGCACTTCAATGAGGTTGTGACACAATGTGTAATTGATACCTCACTTAGAAACTTTACTGAATGGTTCTTTACTAAATCGATAAGAAATTAGTTTAATACCATCGAAAAATCACTCGCAAAAAATTAATTAATATGGTTGTGAGTGAAAATTTCAGTCGATAAGATTACTACGTTCCCATTTCTTCAACAGCCTGAAATGGTCTTAAAAAAAAGGCATTTTCACCTGGCCCGCCTGAATCGAGGATGGATATGAGTATTGTGAGACCGAGAAAATAGCAAAACAACTAAGGGAGAAAAGATAAAAGGCTGTCTTACAGTGACATATCAAACAATCAAGTGCTGATCGTATGGCCGATCTGTAGAAGTGACGGAAAAATGGAATTATTTTAACGTTAACGTGAAAAAAGTACCTCGAATTCTATGAAATCAATGCAAAATATGGTCAGAAACTTTTTCACCGTAATTGGGAATAAATTTTAATTACAAAACTAGTGAATACATCCGCGTTTACACGATAACAGAGGCGCAAAAATTGAAGACGCGTGCAAAGAAGCGCAGCAAAGTGTATAAAGCATTATATAAAGCATGTGTTTGAAAACTCAAGTAAATGATCACGAATTCAGGATTTTGGATATGCTAAAGGCCAGGCGAAGTTCTTCTATTTTGAATAACAAAATTAATTTGTTACAAACTAAATTTTTGCTATATTCAGTCAAATTCAGTTCATTCAGTTCTCTTCCCCTGACAAAAGCGCATTCGGTAAGTTGTCAACTGCTCAATTGTACGGTATGTAAACTACCACAAATTGGTCTCCGAACTTTCGCATTTAACACCAATACCACCATTTAACCCTTAAATCAATTACCGTTTAACCTTGAAAGTGGGCCTCTATTGATACGTAATACTACAACTAAACATCCGTACTTCTCTTCCCAATCCCAAAGTTTCCTACAAAACTGCTCGAAAACGGAAACAAACCGATCGATTGGGAAAGGTTGTCCGGTGGCAGCTGTCTGTGTGCATATGTACGTGTGTGTGTGTGGGTGTGTGTGTGTGTGTGTATGTGTGTGTCTGTCTGTCTGTGTATGTGTGTGCCTATTCCTGTGTTGTTGTGTTGTGCTGACAGTTGGGTCATTTAACTTGAAAAGACGATGATGCGCTGGCTATTTGGTGGAATGTGGAAGGGAGCGCTGTTGTAATCTTCGAGTGTTTAAGTTTTCAGGATACAGGTAAGTGGAAAGTAAGTGACAACTGATAAGGTTAACAATGTTTATGCATTGCGCATTGCAATGGAAACTATAATTATTTGAAATATCAATAATTTCACAAGTTTCCAAAATTAAAAAGGATGGTAAGCAATTTCTTCGATAGATTTACCCGTTCATATGGAGAAAGACTTGAAATGGAATTTGTTGAAGAGTTAAGGAAATGTAACAGATTAGAGAGCAGACGGAAGTTCCGTGAAAGAGTATAAATGGTTTGGAATGGCTGCATGAAAAGACGAACGAGCCTCCTCTCCATACTCATCCGTACGGCATATTTCCTAACGTTTTTCCCTTTTCATTGAAAAGCTTAGACCAAACTTCGCTGCTTCAACTATAGCATTATTCGTTCGTTAGCTTAAAGAAGCTTGGCAAATGTGGATTTGATATTACTTTCTCCAGCTATTGAAATAAACAACGACAACATCGCTTGATAAACTGCCCTCAATGGATTTTTTTTTGGTGCTTATTTTTTGTCCTTGCGGATAGCCTCAAGGATAGCAGCGATCAGGCTAGTGAGAATGGCAACAAAACAACAACTCAGTCTAAGAGAATATAAAACCAAACTGCTAACCATTGCTGATCTGTTAAACACTGTTAACAACTAACGGACAGTTAAATTAAGTGCAAATAAATTTAAAACAATTAATGAGGAAGACATTAAAAATCAGTTCAGAATTTCTTGTACACAACTATTTTAAGGATATCAGCATGTACTTCCATACTACTACGCTACGTCCACTTTTTGTAAATAATTGTAGATAGTGCCATTTATAGTTTTACTGTATGAAGATGGTATAAAGAGAATGCATTCAAAAAGAAACCGAACAAAAGAACGATAATTGGATAATCCAAGCATTGCTTGATAAAAATGGGAGTATTAAAACATGAAAATGCTATTTGCAATTGAAATTTAACTTGTGAAAGAGCTTAAATTGATAAGCAAAAGAAGGATTGGAAGTGATGAATGAGAAGTGAAAACAAAATTGTAAAAAACATATATGTTCATCGTCTGAAGCAAGCTACGTACAACCTTATTATCAAGAAAAATGACAAGAATGTCTGATGTTATCATTTCGTAAACTACTACCGTAACTTTCAGCACAACAACCGCATCTGATTAGATGCACTAATTCTACTCTCAATTGTTATCATTTCATCTTAGCTTTATCAGTTGGATATGATATGAGAAAAGAGTAGAAAGTAATACGCTATAGACATTGTTAGTAAACATTTCATTTTCTTTTAATATTCCTTGTAGCAAAAAAGTGTATTTTTAAATTCTTCATCACTTTTCTCGGAAAATCAAAATATATTGGGAAGTAATTACTTAACAACAAATGTCCTTTTATGGGTTAAAACCGAAGGGTCAAATGTTTGTAAGGAATATTTCTCAAAAGAAAGGCAATGAGAATGCGATATAGAAGATTGGATTGTGTTTCTTGAAGCTTTCAACAAACACATTTACGCATCCATCTACTTTGAAGGATAGTTGAAATGGAAGCATCCGAAAACAACAAACAATCCCCTTGCTATTTAAGAGTTGGAAAATTCCTCATTCAAACAAATGTTGTACAGAATATGACAGCATATAAACAACTGAACGAGGAAAGATATCAAGCATAATAACATCAACGTCCTTTCTCAGGTTCGCTTAAAGTTTAAAATTTGAGCTTTTCGCTGGTATCTTTCTTTAACAATACTTTCATTAATTTATAATAATAGTAGCATATTTTAGAGTAAACTATCATTTACCATTCAGAACAAAACTACTTTTTGTTATGATATTTTTCCACTTGGACAGCTAGCCTAAGCCTATTGATTCCATTACCTAGTGGGATCTGACACATTACTTCAAAAACTCCCAAATTCAAGTAATAGTGGTTTTATTTAGTAAATCACCAAGCTCTGTAATAAACTCAGATACCATGAGGGACTGATAGATTTGACGGAGTGAACTGAAGATATGTAATTTAGAGCAAAGTCCAATGAATATTACTGATCACTGGCTGCTTTTGCTATTAGATTTATCAGCCTAACGTTGGATTACAAAGAGCAGAATTATTTTATTGAAAAATCTATCAGATATTTTAGTGATAACAATCATCCTGCACTCGTTAGGATGATCACAAGGAGTAGATAAAAAAACTATTGAATGAAATGAGTATAATTGTAGTGCTATAATCGTAGCAGCATGGAACTTGGAAATTTATAAAATAGTTGTTAAAAACAACAATTACCTTTAAAGCAAAGAAGAAGAGAGAGAGTGGTTGATGCTACTTTCGTACATTATGAAGTGGAAGGAAAGAAAGGAATCGTGGAATGCTGAAGATGTAATGTAATGCCCATTTATCCATCACTGCTCCTGCCAGTTCGTTTTATCCTACTGCTTGCCTACTCTCTAATAATAGCTTCCAGGGATAGCAGAAAGGAAGCTTAGTGCCAGTTTATGACCTGAATGCGTACTCGTAAAAAGTGGTTGGTTTGCATTAAACAAAAAGGAGGAGAAAAAACTGATGAAGTTAGTTACTAAATAATAGGCTTGAGATTGAGCAATGAAGAAAGGAAGGAATGGATGCTTTGCCTTCCTTCTATTTACGTTGCATAGCATTTGTTTATAATTGCTAATGGCTGAATGTATGGGAAAAAATGTGATAAATATAGATTAAAAATTTTAAATCACACCTAGAACTTGTCATCATTGCCTCCCTTCTTTATTCACGTGAAGTATTATTACAGCAATTTTCAGTCTGAAATGTTTGCTATTTGTTGTTAGTTCAATTCTTTAGAAGATCAGATGTGTGCGTGCGTGTTTTTTAAATTGTAGCCACAAAAAACAAAACAACAACAACAACAACAGTTCCTTTGAGTGCTTCCTCTCCTGATATGCAGAAGAAACGGTTCAAATTAATGATATCACTGAACCATTAAATTAAGTGCATCTAAGAAAGTATTATAAAAAAAATAACGCCGTAGAAAAAATTTTACAAATGCATTTAAAAATCATAGACAAATATAAATCAGTGATTTATGAATAGAATGTTTGTGAAAGATTTTTTTCCAGATTTTAAGGCTTACCATCTAGTAAGCTCAATGATTTCACTTGCAGGATTTGATGATTGCAGAACAGATAAGCATAGAGTTGTTGAAATCATTGAATTTTAAATAAACATTTTTAAATGATCCACTAAAGTTTTACTTCCATATGATTGACATTTCAAACTAAGTTCAATTTTCTTTAATTTCCACTGCTTTTTTAAACTTAATGCTTTTACTTATAATAACATTATCTCATATGACTAAGTTAATTTTTGATTGCGATTATCTTCGCATCAAAAAAAGAGAGCTTGAAATACCTGAAATAGTTAAAAAGAAAAACTAAATGAATTAAATTTCACTTAATTCTAGGAAGTTTTAATTTAACTGATAAAATTATTGAAGTCAAAAATAAGTCAAGCAAGCAAAAAATAAGTGTAGTAGATGGGACAGAGCAGAAGTAATTAGCAAAGATAGGCTCAAATTGAAGAGTAAAGAAGAGTGGTGATCTTAAAGAATAATCAATGAGTTGTAAAGAAAGCTTACTTTTATAAGCCACAACCTTAGTCCGTCAGTTTGTTTGAACGAAAAAACAAACCGTAAGGCTTGGCAAACCGTAAGACGAGGTCGGTCCTAATGCTTATGTGCTGCACAAATGCAATAACTCAACAATTTGTTGCAATCAATCGCCTTGAGCACACTTACAATGTTTTTTTTTGCAACATTCTTCCGTACAACAACCAGGCGGTAACAGTGCACTTCTCTTTTTTGGATCGTAAATGGTCAACTGAGGTGATATCGTCTCAGTTGATTCTTAATGTTTCAAATTACTCGTTGAGCACTAAAATCAAAGATTTTGAACTCTGAAATTGAGCACTGAAAAAAAGAGTTTGGAAATAAAGCACTGAAATCAAAGAGTTTGAGAAGAAACGATAAAATTATCAATCTACTTATTATCAAATAATACTGTTGCAACAAAAATGTTTAAGTGACGTCGATTGGCTACAATGAAAAGCTAATAATGAGAAGTGTTAGTTGTAATAAAGTTAAGATTCCAGTGATAACACATTTCATTTTTGTAGCATTAACTTAAGCGTTTAAATTGGTTGCAAAGTTTAATTCAGCTAAACTACGTGCTACTTAAAATAATTTTACAAACCCAATTTTCTGTTAAAAACTAAAATCACTACTTTAAAGTATTTTCAATTGCATAGATGAAACTAGAAATGAAGTGAACTTCTGAATCACTTTTGCATTTACTTTAGTCATATGATTTTCATGATTCTGATGACGTTATTATTTAAGTGTTTGATCCACTGCCCACTGAATGTTTTATTTCATACTTCGACATTCAAGTTCAAAAACTGAGTTTGAACAATTCTGTTGTTAAAATTTAAGGCTCAAGCAGTGATAATTAATGCAATTGAAAATATTTTTAACAAAAATAGATTGGTATAAATTACTTCTTCCACATGAATTTCCATTTCAAGACCTCTGCATTAATTAATTTTTCATTTGTCACATAAAAAAGAAAAGCATTCTGAAATAAATGTTTAGTGGTTATGTATTCCATAAAATTCTTCAAGTCTTTTTGCTTCTTCTCATTTTCATAAAGACTACACTTAGACGTACAAAGAAATAATTTTTACAATCTATTTTTTTTCTAAAACGTTGAACAACGATAAATTAGGATATTCAGAAGTTAAACATAGCATGTCCGGAATACAATTAGCAAAAAGATGGGTATTTCAACCTAATTAAAGAAGTGAGTGACAGCTAATGACGGACGTACCATACGAAAGTGTAAAAATAAACATTGACGAAACTAGCACGAATGTTTTAAGTGCTAGCAAGAAGAAGCTAAGGTTCCTTTTTTTCTCTTGTGTATTTTACTCATCATTTTTATAATTGATCACATAACTTACTACCTGTTATAAGTGACTCAACTTCAATTTCAAACTTTTTCTCCCTCAAGTTTACTTGTACAATTTTATTGGTGAAAATTTGACAAGCTTTTTGTTGAGTTATTAAAATAAGTAACTCTGTATGCCATCTCTTTAAATAACATTTCCGATGAAGGACGAAAACTTTATCGAGAAATGTAGACATATCAGAGATGATCGAAACTGAGTGGAAGAAGTTTAACAATGAACAACTGATCGTGACCAGCCGAAGACATCTTTGTAATTAAAATGGAAATGGAGTAATCACAAACGTTTCATAGTTAAGGACTAAAATAGAATTGGGTGATTGCATAGGATGAAATGTTTAACATTTCATGTGGAAAATTCTTGAGAGTTGAACATTGCTGAGGTAATCCTACTTTTCTAACTTTATCCATTCTAATTTCTAACCATGAAATAATACTTGAAAATTTATGCAAATATTAAATTTGATAATTAGATTCAAAGATACCACAAGAATAATTTCATAAAGTTTCTAATAGAAATAAGGCCATACATCAAGGATTGATAAACGGTATAAATATAAATTCGCTATTTTTTTTAAATTAAAACACAAGCTGTGCAACGGTTGAGAGTACAATCTCCCACTCAAGCGCCATTCATTTTCAGGGCTAGTCGAAGCCAAAAAAGTTGTAAAATTTGTGGAATTCGTGCAAATAAGTTGGTTTGAGGAAATTAAAAAAAAATTACGGATAATCATTTTTCATAGAACTAATTCAATCACTGAGGGACACTTCTGGAGATTGCTTTGTATTTATTGTGTTATAAATTGAAGATAATAATGTGGAATGATGCAATGATTTTAGGGAGATATTGGAATTGAGAAAAATGCTGAAATAGTATTATTTCTAACAAAAAGAGAGAGAGAGAGGGAAAGAAGAAATGGAAAAGAGGTCATTCATCTGATAATGACATAAAGTAAAGAGTTTGCATGTGTGAAGTGTTTTGCTGCTGTGAACCATTTATTGTATAAGTTACAAAAGATTTTCAAAATCAATTTTAATGCGTGATTAAATTTGAGCGTAACTGGAACTCATTCAATTTCGCTCCTATCATCAATTTTTCATCATTTTTAGCCCTAATATATTTCATTAGAATTCTGAAAAGAACAGTTTAGGAGATAAAAGTATCAGTAAAAGTTAAGTCAATCTATTTCAACCACTGAGGATGTTTTAGGAAATTTCATTACTCTACGCAGTGAAAGAAATCAACTGCCATAATTTCATCGTTTTTATCTGACTTTTAAAAGCATAGTAAATGAGCAGAGAGGTTTGTCCTTCAATGACCAGTTGGGAAGGAAAGTGAGGGTGAGATATTGTCGAAAAACTTGCAGATAATGTTGTGTATTTATAAATATTTTCATATATTATAGTCTTTAAATAAAATTAACTGAATCATTCGGAAATACATTTATACGTATTGCTTTTATCCTAAGGATCGTTTTGTTGGGAATTAAAAACGTACGGAGTTTTTCAAAATTATAACATGGAACATTAAATTATCTGAAGAAATTTCAGCTTATCGGATCGATTAGATATTGAAATTGAAGGGCTGAATTGCTGACAGTGATGATGGAAAAGGTTTTCACAATTCATGCTATCGATGTGGTGGGAAATACTTTGACAAAGTCATTCTTTCAAAGAAAAGATCTGTCGACGCAATAGAACAAACTAACACATCAAAAAGGATTAAATTTAGAAAACTGACTATTTTGTAATATTTCACTGCAATATATTGGCATTAAAATATTTAATGATCTAATTTTTGAAATAAAAGTGATTCTTTTTGCGTAATTTTTAGGTGAGTTTAAAGTTAATGAAAGTTCAAGTCTTAATTCATCGATGTATATCATCTCTATTTGAAAGAAGAAAACTGCTTAAGATAAAAGGAAAGACTTTATTCTGGACAGAAATGGAATTAAAGGACAAGAAGGAATTTTATTGAATTATTTTCAGTACCACAATTATGGAACAATTCATCCAACTTAATATTGCTTCTTTTCGTTTCGTTTCCTGATGGCATTGACTCACAATCAGTCATTTAACTATGCATTTTAATTTCATGGGCATTTTCATTTCTGATATATCTTTCAATTAGCATTTCAAATCCAAATCATCAAAAGACCACTAGAACTGTATATCCATTCTATAAATTTGAAGATATCGTTTGAATAATTTTAGTCTCTTCAACTAAAAGCACCTGATGGCAGTGCTAGTGTAAATATAATAGCAAAATTTTATCGTTGAAGTTCAATCATTTAAATTGCACGGCCTCTAGCTGCTAATGCTGCAGACGGAAATATTCTTGACCAACATTACTGAAAAGAAGAGGAGAATTGAGTCCCTTGCGATATTGGTCAAGCTAAACACTAAACTGTTAGCTTCCACTGGTCTTAATGAAACTCTTGCCACTCTTCCTACCGTGGCTCAATGATATTGGCATATTTGCACACAACAAACCTTCCGAACTTTAACCTATTTATTACTCTGATGGAAGAAGAAATAAGCCATCATCTCTATTGTCAACACAAATTTTTTTTGCGCTTGTAATTTATGCTTTTCAGTACTTTTTCTTCTCTCTTCAATCCTTAACATTTAGAAGATATCCGATATTGATTGTGTCGTCGATAGAAAATTAATTTTGCAAGTCTCTACTCTCTAATTGTCTTTACTTCATTACCATTATTGTCCTCATCATTGCACTGATTAGCAGACATAGAATATCTCTTCGTTCAGAACTGACTAAATTTTTAATTAATTTCGTGTGATTTCCAACTACATAAATGATTGCTTAAACAACAGTGTGAATCGCACTAAATATGGAAAATACAAGTAAGTGGTAAGACGATTCTACCGTATCCAATACAATTTCACATTAACTAATTAATTTTAGACAAAGCAAGAAAATTTGACTTGGGGTGGAAGAAGAGGAGATGGACGAACGGATGGGTGGGGTTGGGAAGAATTGAATTGAATTCATTCGGTAACGGTCATCTCACTATCCCTTCTTCCTCCATCGTAGCGCCAACCAGAAACTACAAACTGCCACGCCCATCCGATCCTTTTGCGCATACTTTCTTCTGGTGGATGTTACTGCAACTGCCATAGTTTTCCATTCGTTGCTCAAACTGCTAGGCCTATTATTACCCTTTTCACATAACGATTCACTCAGAGTTGTACGCCATCTATAAAGTCATCAGAAATGTTTCCTTAATTATCACGCTTTTAACTGAAGTGGTCACGTATGTGTTTCATACATTTCTGGCCTATATGCAACTGATAATATTTGCACTAAAATGTATTCGCTATTAACTTTCATTATTGTTCTTTCACTGCGGATATGTCATACTTGGGCCGCTTATTTCTCACAGTTCTCACTTCGAGAACCAGAATATGACCCTTGTTATGATAATGCCGGGCGTCCTATACGTTGTGTTCCGGATTTCATTAATGCTGCATTTGGTAAACCGGTAATTGCATCCGACACTTGTGGACAGTTTGGACCATCAAGGTGAATCGTGTATTGTTAATTTTTTTACGCAAATTAATTATTAGAAAATTTTTTATTTATTGTGATTCTTATAAATTCTTATGAATTTTAAAGATAAAGTCTTATGCAAATATATCAAATGCATAAAACTCGTAAATTAAAATTACCAAAAAGTCAGTAATTCCAATTTTATTTATCGTATTCAGAGCTTATCAAGCTTATTTTCATCACTTTTTTATGATCTCATCTTTCTTTAAAAAAAATTGTTGGTTTTTATTTTGAACGTCAATCTTGGATGATACCTTTAACGGAATATATGTAAGGGATGAGAATTTAGTTTATGCATGACTTTTGTATGCATAATATATTGCACATTCTCAATAAACAACAATAGACCTCACTAATAGGATTTGTAGTTTGATCTCAGGAATTTTATACTAATTTTTCTAAACTATAAATTATCATTGTACAATCTTTAATTTATCAATTTTACAATGTAGCTCGTAGGATATTGTGAAATTGTTGCTTAGACTTAGAAAAGTTTTGTGGTTGTTCGGGAAGGGGTTGGCTTGCTAAACGCTAATTCAATGCAATTAAATTTTTCATTATGAATTTAAAGACTGACGGGTATATGTTGTGAGATGTAATTGTGAACAGAAAGTGAGGTTGATAAAATCCTATGGGGAAATTTTTTTAATTCAACTCCGAAAAAACAGAAACAGTATTAATTGTTAATTGTAAAAGGCTATTACGAGAATAAATTTTTTAAAAATTATTCTAAATAGATTTAGACATCTTATTTGCTTTTAATGGATCAGCTGTACAACTCTATGCTTTGGAGAGGTTTCCGTGACCTTTAACCACTGTTTACAACAATATAAATATCACGGATAAGTGCATGATAAAGACTGTCCGGCAAAAATTTTGAAGAATTGTCCCTGCTGTCACATTTTATTAAATGCTTATTCGTAATATTTATACTTAAGCACATTACTATGCACATAAAATCCTGAAATTAAACAAAAATTGTTTGATACGAAAAATTTTAGAAATTAAATTTTTTTTAAAAAAAAATTTTTCATTTCCTTTATAACTTTCCAAGTTTAGCTTAGCAGGTTTTACTTTTGTGCCTTTAAAACATGACCTCAGGAGGTGACAAAAATAATATTTTCTCGCTGGAAAGTTCGGTGATCTAATTTATCAAAGTGAAGGAGATAATTTCATTTCAAGTCGATGCAAATTGATGATAGCTGTAAAGATAAATATTAAATGACATGAATAATTCAATTGCCCGCAATTACTTACTCTCTTAGGAATGGATCTTTTTTAAATGAACAACAGTGCGTTAAACAATATCTCCGTCTGATAGGTGAAGTAGCCTTGGGAAGTGATTTGTGAAATTGCTTAGTGTGACAATAAAACAATGATGTAGTATGTATGATAATTTCTCTGTCATATAAAAACAGGAAAGAGATTGTTGAGTTGGGGACAATGATGAGGTCACTTTCCTGATGACACTTTTATAATAGGAATTATAGAGGGATCAAGGGTATGTTGCCTTCACTTTGTTCTGGATATCTTGATTATAGCAATGCTAATCCAGGTTTAAGTTAATAATCAGTTTCTATCTCTCTCTCTCTCTCTCTAGCTATTTTCTAGAACTTGCTAACTGACCAAAAAAATTGCGTTAAAACTTTAGAACCGAAGGTCATTGCCAAAGGCCAATTTCATATATCCTTCAAATATTCTAAGTTCTATTACATTATATATGAACTTTAGGGTATAACAAAAGACATACTTTTCAAAATAAATTTTTTTGAAGAAAAAATATGACTTTATAAATTCGACACAAAATGCGTCTTTCAATAAGTACATAACAATTAGTCATAATCGTAGTAGATGAGCTCTGAATTATTGAAAATACGCTTTTGATAATGGCAAAATTTCTGCTCAATTTCTCGATTAAATTCATATTTATTTTTGAAGCTGAAAAGTTCGTTGTACATAAATTTAACAAAATTAATAGGGAAAAGTTATTTTTTATGAAATTCGCAAAATAAATAGTGCGAACGTTGTTCAGATACTGTACGCTCCGTGAGAACGCAATGGGAGTGACGGAAGAAGTGTGCAATATTTGTGATGCAACTAGCAAAACTCGATCTCATCCGGCTTCGCATTTAACAGACTTGAATAATTTACAAAATGTGACCTGTTGGTTATCGGAACCAAGCATCGAATATCCACATAATGTGACGTTAACTTTATCACTGGGGAAGAAGTACGAATTAACATATATATCAGTACAATTTTGCAATCGTCTTGCCGATTCCATGGCTTTTTACAAATCAGTGGATTTCGGGAAAACTTGGATGCCGTTTCAGTTTTATTCAACAGAGTGTCAAAAAATCTACAGTCGCAGTCCCAACATTAAAATTGGCAAGCACAATGAGCAGGTATTATATCATAAATTTCAACGCAAAAAAAGTGATTTACGATATTTACACTATCAGACATTATCGCTTGTTTATTTGTTAACTGTTAATTTCAATTATCACGACTGACGCACTTGATCATTCTGTAAATTATTCAAGTATTTAATCATATAGGAAGCATTATGTACCAATACTCATGCGCTGAACTCAGTACCAAACCGGATAGCCTTTGCAACACTGGAAGGTCGCCCATCAGCATTTGAATTTGAACACTCACCCATACTGCAAGATTGGGTTACGGCTACCGACATTCGTATCATTTTTAATCGACTCAGTCCTGATCAGGTAACTTCTCTTTTATAGTAATATGCGAAATTCCTACATGTTCAGTTGTTAGCAAAATGTTTCATAGTGCTTACCATGCTTAACCTATTTACTAATACAAAGTTTCTCAATCATTCTATGTTCAAGAAGGTCTTAAACGAATTAAAAGTTAAACAGTGAGGTCAACATTATCCTTGATCCTATCTAAAGATTCTACTCACCACGCTACTGGTTTATTATTACCGGAAATTTTCGATTTAAATTCCTGATTTCAGCTAAGCTAAATTCAGACCATTTTGATAATAGTGCAATTTAGGCTGAATTATATGGCTTAACAAATGAGATAGGAGTGAATATAACTGATATGGACAAACTGAAGCAGCGCTATTATTATTCGGTGGGTGAACTAGCTGTCGGCGGTCGTTGCAAGTGCAACGGTCATGCTTCCAGGTTTGATCAAAAAAAAAAATTGAAACCAACTTAAGGCTCACTGTTTCAAGCAGTATTAAATAATTTTTTAGGATCTGTGATTAAATCGAAATTTTCCATTTAAGAAACTAAAATTGAATTCAAAAAAATATCTACTTAGTGTAAGTTGTTTTCAAGGTGCATATTGGACAAAACGGGCAATTACATTTGTGATTGCAAGCACAATACAGCTGGCGCTGATTGTGAGCGCTGCAAGACATTTCATTTGGACCGCCCGTGGGGCCGCGCTACCTCGGAAAATGCCAACCACTGCGTCGGTAAATCATTTTTTTAGTTTTTTCCAAGGAAGCAACAAGTGACATATCTTTGACAAAATTTTGTGAAAATTTTTTGTGAAAGTTTTGGAAACAACGATGACATGATATATGCAATCTTTAAAATTTAATTTGAACGAAATTAAAAGTATGAAAAGTCCAAATACACGAAAAGGATTCCCAAATTACACACAAATCATTATTAAAATAACTTAAATGTTCTGTAGAAACATAATTTCCAAAGTTTTCATAAATTATAAATTTTTTTATATTACCCACATCAAACTTATTATTACCACCTGTAAACAGTGATTTTAATTTAAAAAAATTTATGAAAAGATTTTAACAGATTTAAAAATTGACGATATTTTCTGCAAGTATCGTAATACCTCTCTCTCTCTCTCTGTCTTTATATTAAGGATAAATTAAAGTCTATTTCTCCTTTTGATTTCTGTCTAGCTGCTAAAAGATTATTCTAATATCGTTACCATAAAATGGGGTCTTATCTTCAAGTGTTGATTAATTCGTTAGCACGCTTTACAATTGAATAATTGAGCGGCATTCTTGTGGGTTATTGGCGATCCTTTCGGAGGAGGAGTGGGGGAGGGAGGGGAAAATACTGGGTTAAGATGATGCTGATAGAATGCTTACACTAATGCCACTTCACTCCAAAAACAATACCTTTTTGGGGCCGGTCATCGGCGATACAATCATCATCACCTTTTCCCCCTCCTCTTCCATCTGTTTCCTTCGGAAGAATTACGCTCGCGAAAATCCTATCCAAAAAATTAGCACATTTTTTTTTGATAATTCTATGCCACAAAAAAACTTATTGCCAAGCTATTTTTGAAATATCATTTTCAAATGGAAAAAAAAATGACGAACAAGGCCCATAATATTACATTTAAATATTTTTTCAATTTCAAAATTGTTTAAGAAGTTCTTTTCTTTTAAATCATATTTATTTTCTTGCAACAGTCAGTGCAAATAAAATCAATGTCAATATTGCCAGCTTTTCTTAAAAATCATACTTCTTAGGAGACTTAATAATTATAGTTCACCATAATTTTAGAAATTGAATCCAGAATAACGAGTAACGGGTAAACCGAAAAGAGCTAACAGCAAAACTTAGAGTTATCAAAGCACAAAATTTTATAAACACTTTACTATTTCTTCCGTTTTTAACTTTGCACAAAGACTGGAATTCACGAAAACTCGCTGAATAATTATATGAATGTGTGAAAAATTTGGATCAGTTAGATACCGGAAGAAAGGTGCCGAATTGAAACTGATTTAGATCATATATTATATAGATCAAACTGATTTTAATTTAGATCATATATTATATAGATCAAACTGATTTTAATTTAGATCATATATTATATAGATCAAACTGATTTTAATTTAGATCATACATTATATAGATCAAACTGATTTTAATTTAGATCATATATTAGGAAGTTGAAAAAATATATAATATTTTCAACAAAATTATCAATGTATATCTTTGAAAATCACTCATTGTATCATAAATTTTTTTTGCGACTCTGATCTCGGAGCAGAAGCAGAAGCAGCTCTGAGAGTTAGAAAAAAAATTGGCATAGTGACTCTCTCAACACGTTTTGAAATGAACATCTGCTCTTGCTCTTTAAATATTCTGTTCAAAGCAAATAAATCAAACAACAGTATAGTCTTCATAAATTTTCACTCTCACTTTTACGGAATATACCTGAAAAAGAAACGAATCATCAAGACTTTTTTTTTCGACTAAGTAGGAATATGATTTCGGTAGGTTCTAACAAAATCTGAAAATTTTACCAAAAACAACGTTGCAGGTAGCTTTTTGATCTTTAACTGTGTTTTTTATTTGCTATCATATGAGAAGTTGAAATTTCAGCTTGTAACTGTAATCTACACGCAAAACGATGCCGATTTAATATGGAACTGTACAGGCTGAGTGGTAATAAGAGCGGCGGTGTTTGTATTAACTGCAAGCATAACACAGCCGGTCGTAATTGTCACTATTGTAAACCGGGATTTTTTCGAGATCTGACAAAATCAATAACACATCGAAAAGCTTGCAAAGGTACATTTCGATGACAAAAATCATTTTAGATAAAGTTAGTGATAGTAAGCATATAAATTCAGATAATTTTTCATTAAATTTATTGTTTAAATGGTAAATCGATAAACTCAAATTCTAAATTTGCTATAAGCTGTAAGTTTATATTATAAATAAAATGTTCATCAGCTCTGTCATTCCACTGCTCATTCTCGTTAAATTAAGGCCTGCTGCATTCCTTATATAAATAAGTAAAAGAATCATTAACTCAATTTCATTTTATCTTCGTGAAGAAATGATTAATACAACCTCAACAATTCAACTAAAAAGAAGAAATATTGAGCATTTAGAGAGGCAGGGAAGATAGTGCGGAGAATGAAGAAATCATAGGAAGAGTTCCGATCAATTTCAAATTGCCATCCAATTTCCGTATCGGATGATAACGGAAATAGCTAAAATTACCATCAAACAATGTCTTATCATTTCACATGCTATCTTTAAATTGAATCAGTTCATATTTATTATATCCTGCTAAGCAGCCATCTTATCTTTTATCCTACAAAATTTCATTTTTTTTCGATTTACATCCATCGAAACCAATCAAATTTTGATTTCAAACAAACTTCATATGTTTTATTATGTAATACTTTCGTGCAATAATTTGATATAAACAGTGCTTAGTTGAGGAACACTGCTTTTTCTTACGAAATTAAGAAGCATTATGTTTGAAGAAAGCTGAAAATTCTCTTAATGTTATATTATATTGGAGAGAGTACGTGTAATAAGTAGGGAAAAAGAGAAAATTTGAACAGTTTCAACGTAATTAAAAATTAAATGGTTTCGATGGATGTAAATCTGATAGGAATGAGATAAACGTTGATATGTTTACGTCTCACTTTCTCATAGTAGCTGTTTATTACTTCAATGGGAGTTTGATGAATGAAGCAGAAGATAATGACAATTCCATTGTTCAATGTTGAAATGGAAAAGAAGTCTTAGCAATTATCAAGGCATGTGTTACTTTTCAGTATGCAAATTCTCCTTCACGCCTTTCTGATTACATTCGCAATTGACCTTTAAGTATCTCATTTACGATTTGTTAACTATATTGGCAATTCACTTTCCCACATGCACATACTATTAATTAGCGAACTCTGTTTAACGTTAGATGGAACAAGCAGAGTAGTGGACGATTGAATGGTCTGCTACGTGACGACCATATTTGATAATGATATGCAAAAAATGTCAATTTTATAATTTATAAAATAGACTATTTAAAACAATTATGGAAATGTGCGAGTTCCTGCTCGATTAATCATTTCGGATAACTGGTTAAATGATAGCAGCTGACGAATGCTCAGAACTGTCGAGCTCAATGATGCTGATGCTGTCAAAGTTAGACAAATTGGTTAACTTGTTAAGCGATTGCATCTGACCTTACACCTTTTTATGCTGTAATATCTTCTACTAAACATATGTTAGAATTTGTAATTACATTCGAATTTTATATATTTGGGGACTTCATTGCACTTTTACAAATTGTGGTATTAATCAGTTGAAATTTATAGGTTGTAAGCGAAATGTTAATAGTAAATGAAACGGTTGAAAAGTGGAAAATAAATTTGAAGTTAAATAACAGCAAACAATAGATGAAAGTTACTTTAGTCCAATGCAGTCAATATTTTAATTGGAAAATGAATGGAGAAAAATTGAAGTTCTTATAATTTTGGAATTTGCAGCATGCAATTGTCATCCTGTTGGTTCTCTTTCACGAAGTTGCAATCAAAGTAGTGGACAATGTATTTGCAAAGATGGTGTAACCGGTTTGACCTGTAACCAATGTTCGAAAGGGTACCAACAAAGTCGTTCTCCACTCCAGCCATGCATTCGTAAGCTTTGTTATTGCTTGTTACTTAATATATGCTGCTTGAGCTTCCATTTCAAAATTCTCATTACACTGGGGAAAAGTAAAACAAATATTTCATCAATTATCTTCGGGGTTCCCTTTATGGAGTCATATGAATGATGAGATGTCAACAGATAGTTTTCATTTATCATTTGGCATTTCTACCACTCACATCTCTGTTTAGTTGCAATTCAAATGAAAACGTTTTATTTAAGTAACCGTGGAGGGTGGCAAAATATCTCGAGGGATAAAATAATACTATATCAAAAGGAAGGCAATTTGCCAATAAATGCATTTTGATGAATCGGTATGGTGAGCTAATCAGTTGAAGTTCGAAAACGGTGAAGAAAGAGGAAGAGGAAGAAGGATCAGCTGTTGAAAAGACGGTGCAGAATCGTCTGTCTCATCCATCGCTCAGTATTATTCATATAACCAAAGGGGAGAGATGGTTAGAATATCAAACCACAAATTGTTTCGATCCGATCCAATTCCACATTGTTGAATATGTCACTCAACACCAAAAATTCATGCAGCGAACCTGATTTATATTCAGAAATGGGCTTCCTTTTGCTTCTCAACCATCGTTTCATTGTCCAGCATTATTCTACTGCCTGATCTCCCTTTTATGGCCTGCCTTTTATGACAGGATCAAATACCCTTAGTCCTCTTCCAATCCCATATCATCACTCAATGCATTCAGCTCATTAACATTATTTCACTTAAGACAAAAGCACGAGCAAATAGTATTGCTATACTGAATTAGGGAAATCGAACCTTTTCCTCTCTTCACTTTTTTTTAATCTGTAAAATGAGTTTCTGAACTGATTAACATCTTCTACTTGCTTGCATTCATTCACTTTTCATCATAAATTCAACACAAATTAATATTCACATTCTAATCAACAAACATTATCAATTTTACAAATGTGGTGTGGATGAACTGATAAAGAGATTAGCGATGAAGTAACGAAATAAATTAAGTTAATTGGACTAACAACAGTGGTAAATTAATGATACTATTAAAGAAAGTTTCTGATTTTTTAATTGGTGAATTTTGCAAGCGTGTCTGATTGTAGAATTTATTTTATTGTTTAGGTAAGTTAACCTGATGCTTTTTCTGAAACCATCAAATAAATATCAGTAAAATTTCAGGTATATCTGTGAGTGGATCGGCAATAACTGATGATGGTAAGAATACTTGAAGAGTAATTTTTTAATTTAATTTAATTTTTAACAATATCAACAAATTGTCCTCTCTAAGTTAGCAAATAATTTTTTTAGCCAAATGTCCCAAGTGTAGAGCTGTACCAAAGCGATTAACTCAGAAAAAGTACTGCAGGCGAGATTACGGTAATTTGACTAATTTTATTTGTATTTTCTAAATTTAATTTGTATGAGGGAAGTATTTCTGGGTATATGTTGGCATAACGTGAATTTCCTATTCAGCGGTTGAAGTACAAGTAACAAGACGTGAAAGCGTAGATGGATGGAGTAAGTATCAGGTGATGATACTAGCAATTTACAAGCGTGATATTGGAATTCGTTTACGCCGCGGTGAACAATCATTATGGATATCTGGTAAACGTACTGCTTGCAAATGTCCGAAAATACGAGTAGGGAAAAAATATCTCATACTTGGTATGTTATCTTTGAAATGTTTAATTCTGAAAAGTGAAAATCTAAATGAATGAAGTGCCAACAATCGTTTTTCTGAATTCATTTATTCCAGTAAAGGTTTTATAAATTACTACTTTGCTTTGTTCTGACTTTTTAATAATTGTAAAGTATTGAAGCGTTTCAAAAGTGATTTTTATTTAGGACGAAACGACACAAATGATATCAGTCGACCAGGAATTGTTTTTGGTGCGAGAACAGTTGTACTGGAATGGAATGATGAGAATGTGGAAAAAATTATTCGTTTTTCCAAAAAAGAAAAGAAAGGTCAATGTCCAGCAAGACGACGATTTTGACAAATTTTTGCATTCACAACTTATCACCTTGTCGGATGGTAAAATACAATTGAACATTGTATGGCCGAAAACCTTTTATTACCATTTTAATATTCTGATTTATTTCTCTTGAACTTCTGTAAGGGAGAAACGCTACTGAAATTGTTGTTTTAACTTTCTTATGCCGTTGACAGTTTCATAGTTCTCTTTTTTAACTTTTTTAACTTAGGAATTAAAAATTCATGTGGGTGAACTACATTAATCATTTTATCAGCATGTGTTATTATTGTTTATTTATTATTATTAATTACTATTATTAGTTATTATTATTATTATTATTATTATTATTATTATTATTAAATATAGAACGGCGGAAGAAGTTGACAGAAGTAAAACTTCAATTTGTATATTTTCTATATGAGATTAAAGAGAAGAAAAGAATGCTGAGGGAAAATAAACCAGTTGTGTAGCACTTAAATATTGAAAAAGAAGGAGATCGCGAGAATTAGGAAGAAATGATATTTTAAATACTCAGTTGTTTGAAAAATATTTTAGTCAAACTCCTAATTCATTTATTTACCGAAAAAGACGGTGTTGATTTGCGGAAATTCCTACACTTTCTTAGTTTAACCTATTAGTGCAAGTTGCGAATCGCAAGACAATGAGATGCGATCCAAGCACGCCTATATCATTGATCTCATTCAGCTGTGAACTTCCTTTTCCTTATACTCCAATGGAAAATTTGTTATCTTTAATGTTAGCATTGAAAATTCACATTGCCATGTATTTTATTGAATATAATATAAATGTGTTTTGTTGTTATCAATGTTAAGACAAACGCTGTTCCACTGACTGTCCGAATGATGATCATCGAGTACCTTATCATTTACTCGCATCTCATCTTTTCCCTCTTCTTGCTTTCAAACTTCTTTCTCTCCTGTAAACTCAGTCCGATTTTAACACAAATATTCACCACAAACTTCATTATCTTATTTGTTGAGAGTACTTATCCGATGGCTCAATTACCCTCAACTCACGTACAATTTCATGTCCCTCCAACAATTGCAGGGTTCATAAAAGGATTGAAAAAACAACTTTGTCCATAATAAATCATAGCATAATAAAGATAGGTTGGAATTAGCCAACATATTTGAAGCAAGCACTGTCACTGATTGCTTTTTTCCAATTTGTTTCTACATAGCGAAAGAGTTCAACTTCGTTTCCCTTTCTACATCTTCATCTTTAACCTGCAACTATTCCACCTTATCTAAGCAAATTTGGTAAGACCACTCTTTCCATATTCTGCAAGCATTTAAAACAAAAATTTTTACACGCTTAAAATTAACAAGCATTCGATATAAGCAATTTTACAATATAAGTTAGAAGAGTTAAACAACCATGCTACTCAAAGTAGTACCTGAATATTTTTAGTGATTACGCACACAAGGAAATGAATATGTTCTTGACAGAAACACAGAAAAAAAAGCTAAATGTGCAAAATATTCTGTCTAGTTTCGCTAGAATATTTAAGTAAAAGACTACAAATGAAATGCACAAAAGGAAATAACAAATGAAGCAAAAGGTATATAAATGAAATTTCTGTACAAACGAACTCCCAACACAGTTAATCTTCTAGCATCTCTTTGCATTCTGCAAGTAGCTTCTTAAGGATTTCTGCAAATGTCATATAATTGAAAGCTTACGTTGAAATCACAACATCAGCAGTACGCTACAATGCACTATGCTTTACCAATGAAAAACTTGCTGAGTTCGATTTGTATAGAATTTTCAATAGAGATTATTGTAGCAAGGAGAGTGGAATGAATAAACGATGGTCAGGGATGTAAATCTCCTTCTACAACAACGAAAGAAATTCGGACATATGTTGAATCTGATGAAACATACAAATATTTTTAACTTGAAGAATATCTAATCTATCTCACTTACTTGTCTTAAATGCTAATCCACAAAAGTGAAACTTACTGAATTAGAAGTAATTTTAAATATACAACCGTCTAATCCAAAACACTGCTCATTGCAGTATCTCTTGCCTTCCAAAATAAAAGTGCTGTAAGAGCTATGACAGTTACCAACACACAGTCCAATAGCTCGTCCGAACTTCTGCCGCAGTTCACGTATTTATGAACAGATGCTTTCTAAGCACTACTTATTCTTAAATAGATTCACAATATTTACCTTTCATTTGCAGGGTCAAGTGATTTTGAAAGCAAATTTATCAACAGTTAAATTGATGATGGCGGCAACAAGCTCTTTGATACACTCGGTCAATAGTATTGACGGCACCCACAACGATTGTCAATGGCACCACTCATGCCAGTACCCAATCCTACTTTAACAAACCATCAAATTTTTTAACTTAAAAATTTGCAGAAATTTGTGAAAATTAATTCCCACTGTCGATTCGATCATTCCCTCTAGCGTCGTTTAGTTTTTCCATTACTAATATTATTATCGGAATATATTCAGCAAGGAGTATGGCGCTAGCTCCACCCTTAAAGCACTTCTAAGATCGACTAAATTTAGAGTTTCCGTCACTTGGATTGAAACGTGAGGTTATTAAAGCCAAGCCTTATTTAGTACAAGAATTCCGAGCAAATTGTTTCAAGTTATTAGAAAAGGTTTGTTAAATTTAACGATTTCTCTCAGTTCATGTAACTGGATTTTCATGCCAGTTGTACATGTCCAAAATTTAATGTCAACCTCATAGTGGAAGAAGTAAAGTTGGATAAGCATTTTCAGAGCGATCCGTCAAATTAATATGAAGTTCGAAACTAATTCACCTGCTCTTATCTGGTACTTGTTGATCCCGCTATTACCGATCGCAGGTTGGTGTTTGGTGGGTGGCGTTTTCGGTAGTGGAGAATTGACTATGACAAAATTTTTAGGCATTGTAGAGAGGTTAGGTTGAAAAGAGATATTCTGACGTATTTTTGTTTAAATCATTAACATTCGTTTTAGAAGAATGGGTAGTCAAAAAGGGATATCTTCGAGGAATTCTCCGCCTCCTCGAGTGATCAAGACAGTAAAGAAACAAGAATTTGCAAATTTTACTGTAGGCAAAATACTTATTACTGTCGCTGTTGTTATTACAATCCTTGCTATTGTTGTGCCATATGTGGACGTTAACTATTATCTATCAAATCGGATTTCCACGAAGTCTGAGCTTCCTACTATTAGTACTAAGTTTGATCCGGTTTGTATTTCGTCAAAATTCCAAAATATGCAATAGATATAAATCCCTCTTCCTTTACTAATTTGTTACCGGGTAATTCATTTACCGTCATTCATTGATCATCTGTGGAAAATCACATATGGGAGGGGGGGGGTATTAATATTTTTTTAAATGTTTTTAAACATGTTTATAAAAATTTAGCAAATATGGGGTACTTATCGGTCTCACTTGTATTTTGGACTACGAGCTCGATACGAAACGTCACCACTTTTTGGGATGATGTGGTATCGGCAACCAAAGGTCAAAGGTCAATTCCCGCAAGTACGGCACTGGTGTGAGCAGGTGATATTTTATGCCATTGACGTGGAAAAGTAACCAGAATTAAAAGTTTGCCTTTCCAGAAATACTGAAATAATTTCAGGGCAATGGGGTATCAAAGTATGCATGGACATTAGCGGATGGACATTCGTTCGGAATGCAGACAATTCACGATGAGCCGTTAGACATTTTCACGGACTGGATAAACGATGGACCCGTATGGACAGCACGTGTAATGACCACATCAAATGTGGAGTCTAATTTTGCTCTTTTATTCTATTTTGCTATACAGGTATTGTTTCGTGACTGTTTATTTGAAAACTATTTATCTTACCTTTGACAGAGTAAAAAAGAAATGGCAAATAGTTACTCCGTTAATTTTTGAACATGTTTTATTTTCACTTCCGCTCTGGAATTTGTCCATAACACTATTTATCGAAGCTGAAGACTATTTATGGTGCGTAGAATCCCAGTTTTGGATAATCTTTTATACGCATTTTATTTAGGATGATAATTCAAAACTGCATGCGTTTTATCAGTATGGTGAATTAGATTATTTCACGGGGGAGTCGGATGTGCTTGGAAATTTCACTGTTGACATAGATACAACAGTAGATATTACTTCAAGATCTTTCCTTGCACTGAAAACAAAGGAAATTTTAGACGTTAGTACTGTGGAGGTTAGTATTCAAGTTTCAATTAATAGATTTATTAGTATCTGTACAATGCAGGAAATATTTTTTCAAAAAAGTATTAATATTTGGTGCCGTTAGAAGTAAAAAATTGTGACCTTAATTGAGGTATGTATATCATATAGTTATAATCGCAAATATTTTAGCATATAGTCTTGTCCTCTACCTTTGTTGATAACTCTCGTGGACACTTGCGCCTTCCTAGCGTTTTTGCTGCTGAGAACAGTGTGCCCGAAAGCGAACCCCATCTTATTGTACTTCAGTTAAATATACCATCCAATTCATCCACAGAAATCTCGTTTTCCACATCAGAAAAAAAACCTATAAAGGGTAAGAATTTTTTACTAGGCCACATACAAGTGTAACTGTTTGAAATTTTGCTTCTATGAATTGAGAAAACTTCTTGAGGCATCGTATTTTATCATTTATTAGGCCCATATCCTCCTGTTTTCAATTGTCTCTCTATTTCGATTTCCAGAAATCTGAAATTGGTCATGAATAATTTATATTTTTAGAACTATCCCTTTTCATATATTAACGAATCTGTAATAACCACTCATAAAGCAAGCATTGTTATTACGTCTTACCGTAACTAATGTTACCTTCAGGCGATGATTTTTCGAAGTTGCTAGAGCAAAGAACTGAGGAATTCAATAACAAATTTGAAGCTGTATACGGTTTGTCAGCTAAGGTATAATCTATTTAATAGTAGACTTTTTGTACATCGTGATACAGATATTTGGTATTTTTGGCTGAAATGTATTGGCTAAAATAATATTTGGCTAAAATTTTTTGATGAGGAATGTGCTGTTTTTGTTACTTTTTGGTTTAAGGAATTCGATCATAAAGCTTCTATATTATAAGTTGTAATTATGTGTAACTTTCCGAGATTTAGGGGTATCCAGATTTTTACCAAGAACTTGGAAGAGTTGCGTTGTCAAACATGTTAGGTACAATCGGATTTGCACATGGATCAAGTCGTGTACAAAGTAGTTACTTGTCAAAACAGTCGCTCTATGGTCCTCACTCGTTGTTATCGACCTGTCCAGCACGTTCGGTATTTCCTCGTGGATTCTTATGGGATGAAGGATTTCATCAGCTACTTCTCATGAAATTTAATCCTGATTTATCTTTAGAAGTGCATTTTATAGTGGTTTATTATACATTAATTTCTTGTTTCAATGAAAATGAAAGACTTCAGAAATTAGATTGCTTAGTCTTGATTAGACTGTTGTTATTTTTCGTAATATTGCTTATTTTTTTATTCGGACTAGAACAGTTATGTGTGTTATTACTGATGTTGTTAGCCATAGTGAAAAGCTGATATAATTATTACATGGAAATTGGATTTTGAAGAACATCATTGTGATGCTAGTTAATTAGGTGGTATGCAGATAATTGCGTCTTGGTTGGATACAATGAATGTTGATGGATGGATACCGAGAGAAATGATACTCGGGAAAGAAGCAGAATTACGTGTACCTGTTGAATTTATCGTCCAACGAGACAGCATAGCAAATCCGCCAATGATTTTCTATTTAATTGAAAAATATTTGGATCACAGCTATGTAAGCAGTTTCTGTGCAATTTATGAAGTGTACTGTTTAGCAAGAGTTATAATACGACTTGGGTTAAAAGGATTTCAGATTTTAAACAGTTAATTGGAGCTAATCTTAATCGTTTTGAAGAAGGAGGAAGTGGTGAAAAAGTTTTATCCTCGATTGAGTCTTTGGCATAAGTGGTTGAATTCAACTCAAGTGGGAAAAAAAAGTGGCACATATCGTTGGCGAGGCAGAAATGCAACAACAAATGACGAGCTGAACCCACGAACGTTAGCAAGTGGTCTAGACGACTATCCACGTGCAACACATCCTACTGATGATGTAAGTCAAGGGAAGCTTGCTGATTATGCTTATGTTCATTGTCCATGATTAAAAACAAGCTCCCAACTACCTGTATTATAATCGTAAAAGTCGGAGATGATAATAGGAGTGTGAATGTTTGCAGGAATATCACGTCGATTTGTGTTGTTGGATGGCGCTTTCGGCTCGAGTACTTTCAAAGCTCGCCAAACTCGCTGGAGACGCGCAGAACGAGGAGAAGTATTTAGCCGACTATAACTACCTTGTGGATTTGAATCGCTTTGACAACCTTTATTGGAGCAAAGCAAAGCAGAGGTGATTCATGAATTATAATTTCCTGTTTATCTCGCTTGATAAAAAGCCAGAGAGCGGTAATGTGAATAAAACTTGCTCGAATGCAAAATTATAAAATTTTAGATTGCTATGCAAGTCGAGGAATAACCGTTTTACTATTAATGTTACATTATGCAAATGCATAAAATTCTCTGTGAAATATCATGCTTTACTTCAACCCAAAATATATGTCTTCTTTCAAACTTGGATCATAAAACATATTTCGAAAATGTGGCACTCACAAAAAAGCTTAAAGCAACTGTTAAGTTAGTGAAATCAGTGTTAAATTACTTTACAGATACTGTGATTACGGACTGCATAGCAACAACGTGAAATTGGAAAGGAAGTTTAGCAATAAAAACCTTAAGGGCGGCAATGTCGTGAATGCGCCAATGGTGCGTGTGACGAGAGCTTCACCAAAGCCACAACTGGTTGAAGATGCTTTTGGATACGTTTCACTCTTTCCTGTGTTGCTCAAACTTCTTCCTCATGATTCTGATAAATTACGAATCATTCTTGAGAATGTCAAATCAGGGGTTAGTTTAATTCTGGTTACTTATGAAATATATTCTGAATTTGATTTTTTACCCTACTTTCTAATATTTGAGTGGAATTTTGTAACATCTGTTTAGCCACCCACTTTTTGTTGAACAGCACTATATATTAGAAAAAGCTATCAATATTAGCTTTCAAAGAGTCATTTATTATATCCCAATGACTGTACTTTAAATTATTTTTATTTCTTCTCCAGTATGATATAGTGTCTTCTAAAAACTCGGAAATAGCTTACTTTAATATTTTTTATGGCGATATATCTAAGTTGGATCTTTATTAACATATAGTGTTTGATGTAGAAATTTGTAGGGATTGTGGTCTGATTTTGGTTTACGATCAATTGCACCATCTTCACCATACTACAAAGCTCATAACACGGAACATGATCCCCCTTATTGGCGTGGAAGTATTTGGATTAATATTAATTACTTAATGCTTTCTGCACTGAAGCACTATTCCGCAATCGAAGGACCTAATCGTGATTTGGTATCTATTTATATTTTTTTCAAAACATTTTCGCGGCGGTTTCAGTTAGTATTTTAAGTACAGGATATATATAAAGACATATAAAGGCTTTTTCTATGCTGATTAAGGAAAAAAATGAAGAGTGCATATTTGTTTAAGGCATTCGGTGTTTATTCGGACCTAAGAAACAATTTGGTTACCAACGTTGCGCGGGAATTTCGGAAGACAGGATTTTTGTGGGAGAATTATAACGATGAAACGGGTCGGGGACAGGGTGCCCATCCTTTTACTGGATGGTCTTCACTTGTGCTCTCGATTATGGCTGAGCAGTACGATTAGCTTTTTCTTTAGTTGTTTTTGCTGGAATACTTGGATATTTAAGACTTGTACAAGAAAACGAGATCAACATTACCACTCCTGTAGGTAGTGTTGTGAACTTTTGGGGTATGAGATTTTTGTGTATTGTTTATCGATCCACAACAATTAATACTTTGTCAAGCCTTATTTAGCAACTGGCTTTCAGTAGCAGAAGCGTAAGCGATGGAATAGTTTTTGAAGAATAAGTTTAGCAGTACAAATTGGTGCAAATATTAATTGACAATGAAATTGAGGATGTGGCTGGTTGGTCCAAATGGGATTGTTGAGGAGGCTTTTGGTTGATCCGCGTAAGTCCGAAGGGGGGATAAAAACCGAATTGCAGCGAAGATAAAGACCCAACACCTGATTACTATCTCATGGTATATATATATCCCTTTATGTGGGCGGGTTTAAGATTGCAACAAGAGTTAAGTTATAGCACAATGATGAGAAAAGAAGCTTGTTCACTTCCAATAATGGTGAAATCATGGTGGAGATTATAAGGCGATATCCAAGAACAAAGGAATCGTTTAAACAGACCAAAGATTGTGTGAGGTTAATATTGCCTTTGTTAGCAGTAAAGAAGACTGGCACATAGTTAGTCGTCTTACGATATTTGGGTTAGCTACAAAAAGCTTGTAGATAATGTGATTAATTTCGGCGTTGATACGATGATGAAACAAACTACAATGTAAGGGATATATAGATGTAACAATCATGACGAAATTAATTATATGACGAAATCTTAGGGAATTTTTATATAATTTGTGTTAGATTTCTCTCGGGTTTCCCGACAGTAGTGTAAATAGGGACTGTCTTTTTCAACGTGTTTCGCTCAATGCATGGGAACTCCGAATAGTTGTTCTTAATTTTATTGTTTCCAGTTGTTTTTAAACATGTTTGTAATACTTTATTGACCTTAAAATTTATTTTCGATGAAGTTAGT